>PHNY01289584.1:1308-17208 GCA_003724115.2 Anethum foeniculum | reverse complement strand
TCTGATAAGTTTTTGCATATAAGGGATACTAAATCCTACTTAAATATTTAATTCTAAAAATCAACATGTAAATATGAAATTTTTTTTCGAAATAAGTCGATAAGTTGATAAGTTGATAGGTCGCCAAACAGGCCCTTAGTGGAATAAGGAACCACTAGAATTCTATTTGGAGCACTTTTTTTCCCTCATTCCCTAAACTACAACTTAGGAAGACAAAAATAACTAATCTGTTTGAGTTGCTTTAAATTTGGTGAACCAAGGAGAAAATATAGATATCCTCTTAAGCTCATCCAGCTCATTTGCCCCTCATTTCTCTCCATCTTTCCTTCTCTCCAGGTACAAATATAAGCTTCTGTCTTTTATTTTATTTTTATAATAATAAATAAATAAAATATTATTTATCTAACAATTATAGCTAATATTATCGAATCCAAGAAAAAGGAACTTTTAGCCAAAGATTATAGGTAATCATTATTTTATATTATTTTAACCTGCAGATGAGCTGATCTATCTTTGAGGAGCTAATCTATCTTTGAGGAGGATATGAATAGGGAGAAAGAAAAATATTTACGGCTGGCTGACTTTCTCTGTGTACTTGCACTCTTGCAGAGATGAGTGTTGAGTGAAATTTATTTAATCTGCGGTTATCCTTAGTTAAAACTTTATATTAATGATGTGTCATGTCTTGTTGTTTAATAATAGATGTACCTATCATTGTTTCTATAAAACTGGAAGAGATTAGAATATACTAAACTTTTGTGTATTAATCGGAGAACACACAGGTGGCCGGTTTTAACTGATGGTATTCAGACCATTGTGGAAAAACTGTTAGTTCTAGGTTAGTTGCAGTGCTTCATACTCCCTTTGTCAAAATTTATATAAGCCAGTCAACACTATAAGTTGTTTAGGAATATTATAATTGACTCCGCTAACATTCATTTGCATGCCCAAATGAATTGGTGAATGTGTGCTATAACAATCTTAAATAATACTTTTTGGGACATACAAAATGAAAATGGTTTATATAAAATGGGATGGTAAGAGTATCTTTCCGTTCATTTGCAAAACAATTACATACATTTTATACCATGAGTTTGTCGTTTGTGTGCCCACTGGCCATGGGCACATGATAAGCACTAAAATTTATGAATTTGACTCATTTTAATTGGTGGAGTTGTTGTGAATGCAGGGGGTCCACCATTATTAAGAAGGGAAAACCAATCAAAATAAACCATAATTATAAATTTTAGTGTTTATCATGTGCTATGGGCACACACTAAAAAAACCGTTGTACCATTCATAATCTTAAATATTGTCATTTGTAATGGTAAAAACAACTAGTCACCTGACATCTTAAACTAACATAACAGATATCTAGTTGTTTGAAGTTTCAACTATTTTGTTTTTACACCAGAGTCCAACAATAAATTATTCCTCCTGCCAACGTATTGATAATGTATTATATTAATTAAAATATGTACTAATACAAAATATGAACGAAAAAGACCTGGGGCAAATGTATGGATGATTAAATAATAAAGCACACAAACAATAATATAATGCAAAGTGGTACATTTCTAAGGATTAGCATGAGTATGCATCAATATGAAAGCTGCTATTGTATTCCCAGTGAGCTACCTACTTTTGAGAATCTTCTGTTTGGAATGCTTCAGCTGCACTGGTCAGCCTGCTTTATATATATTCCAGTTGGCCTTTGTTGACCAATCAACTCGCGTTTGTGTACTCACTGAGTTCGCATCAATCTGACTCAGTTATCACGAAATTGTGAACGGGTAACACATGTCTCTACGGGGGACTCCAACCCTCAAGGTGCCTCTTGGTGGAACTCATTGTTTGCTAACTTGATGTTGCATCAGCTAGTATTTCCCTCAGCAACAACTTTTTACTTGAAATATCAACTGGCTTACTAGCTTCATCTGCTGCACAAACAATAGTTGTGGTGGTTTTGTAACGCTTGGTACCGATTTTACGTCGATTATTTAGAAGAAAAATTATACCTGGAAAAAACGATGTCATCCATATAGGAAATCGAGTTGGCTCCACTAGACAATTTTGTACATCCGTTACGATTTCCGATATTGTTGGCCGATTGTATGGTTTTGCTGAAATGCAACGTAACGCTATATTTACAACATGCAGTATCATTGGTTCCATGTACCGTGGCAAGGCAACTCGTTTGTCACAGATCTCTAAAATTCTATTTTCCTTAATTAGTAGCATTGCCCAATGAACTATTGTAGCAGGAACCCTAGTTACATCAATGGCTTTAGTGCAACTAATAATCTCAAGCAATACTACACCAAAACTGAACACATCATTTTTTGCACTTAATTTTTTCGGTGAGGTGTAACAAGGGTCTAGGTACCCTATGGTTCCCGCAGGTCGACTCACCGAGTCAACTCGTTGACTCGATGAGTCGTTGGTCATTTGGATTGCGAGTCCAAAATCAGCTAACTTTGCATCCCAAAGTGCATCAAACAAAATATTTGAAGTCTTGATATCCCTGTGGATAACTAAAGGCTTGGTGTCATGAAGAAATTGCACTGCTCGGGCAATTTGAAGGGCGATTTCGATACGTTTAGGCCATGTTGGTGGTGTAGGTGCAAAGTGAAGCAAATCATGAAGTGTGCCATTAGGCAAGTATTCCATGACTAATACTTTGTTACTTAACGAGTCATGGCTCTTTCCAAGAATATTGATCAAATTACTAGAAGTTTTAGGTAGAGTTGACAATATACGTACTTCATTATCGAGCTTGGAATTGTCTTGAAGCTTTTTAAGCCCTAGTGATTGCTTCTTTATCGCGACGATTCTTCCATCACTAAGAACACCTTTGTAGACACTTCCATGACTTCCTCTACCTATAAGATTAGTTGCAGAGAAGTTCTGAGTGGCTGATTCAAGTTCTTCGTATCCAAACTCATACATCTCCTTATTGTGTGTGTGTAATCCTTTTCAACTTAATTTGCTAGGTTGCATGGACAAACAAGATTTTATAAACTTATAAGCTTATGACTTATGATGTTTAAGAATGGAAAGAGATTGGTTAGTTAATGATTGTGGAGAACAAGAATCTAACATATGCGTGAAAAATAAAAAATTAAAGCGAAGGAAAACAATAAAAAAGAAAAAGCCGGAGAAAAAGCAAGAGAAGATATTGGAAATATTAAAAGTGAAGAGCATCTGCAAAGCTCAAGAACATGGTTATGTGAGTAGGCATGAGATGCTCTTGAATTTTTTTTCAAATATTAAATAATTAAATTAATTTTCTTCTAGGGACAAGAATATTAGAAAAATATATGGGACCAAAAAGAGTTGTATATCTGTGAACTTTCATAATGAAATACTTTTATCAGAAAAAGTAGTGAGAGCTTTTTAACATGGACAGACAATACTGAGAATCAAAAATTGATGATAACTTCTTTTTGAGAGTGATGTTGTGGGATATGAATCATCTGCCAGAGCCAGACCCCAAAAATTCTTACTGGGATTTTCTACCTAACTCTTATTTGAAAGCTTGGTTTCCTATAAATATTCTAGATGAGAGTTTTTGTTTCTTGTATACAGTTTTTCTAATATGTGCCCAAACCACTTTTATGAATTTAAGTGATTTTGATTCGTTCTCTAATTATTAATATTAATGGATCCCTGTATTCATAATAATTATACCCATAAAAAAATTCCAAACTCATGAAAATTTGTGTTTATTGTATGTATGACCCATATTACGAAAACCGTTTTATATATGATATGCTTGCAAGAAACTTTAGATAATAAAAATAAAAAGCTCTACCAAATAAAGCACAAATTAACGTGGTTTAATTTATAAATTGTAGGATTCTTGTCGACTTTGCTTTTCCTATCTCGAAAATGCTTGACAGATATCCGGAAATGATTTATTCAGTACGAGAAATTGGGACTTCCGAGGGAAATTTGCAAATTTCCGTAGCCATGAAAGATTTTACTCCGTTGTAAAATACTTTTCGACTATAAAAATATGCGGCAAGTTTAATACTATTGATTTATTTCCCAGCAAAATGATATATTTTAGAATTCTATAAATGTTTTGCCTGTACAACATCAGTTTGAAGATTAATTTTCCTGTCCTGAAAATGTAACTTATAACGGAATTGTCATTGTAAAGAACATTACGAAAAAAAAGTCTATCATAATTTATGAACTTTGTGAAAATTTCAATTTAAATTACAAGTTCCACCAACCCGGTATTAAAATTTTCAACATTTCCATTAATGATGAACATGAAAATGAATAATTTTACTATAATTTGTGATGGGAATCAAACCCGTTATAAACTAGTTGAATAATTTTATTGCATCCGTTAGTACTTTTATTTCATGTTCCAATCTTCACCATTTAATCGTCCCACACCCACTACGTCAAAAGCGGAAACCGACTGCTTATAAGCGACGAAACAAGCCGCGGTTGGAAATAAAAGAAAGATAACCGACTGATACCACCAATCAGGCAAAACGGCCGGTAAAAGAAATAAAACCGACCATCCTTAATTGATTATGACGAAAGGTGTCCAATTTTGATTGTCTAGCCAGCGTTACAGGTACACGTCACTTAAAATAAATTTAAACTGATCAATGAACTATGTTCCATACATCAGCGTAAGTATCTCTACTTAATTATTTGTTTATTTTGCATTTTTCTTTTATTTTTATACCTTACATTAATATGAATTTTCCAATTACATATACATGTAATTAGTGTATCATGCATATATAATTTATATGTATATGTTATATATGTAATATCTTTTGATCGTAGAATCAATTACTGTTTATATTAGAAAGTGTTTAGTTAGCGTTAATAAATTTCTTAAGTTCACTAAACATTGTTTGAAAGAAAGATGATGTTGGGCCGCGAGCAAGCCCTCATTCTGTAATATGGCTCCCCCTTAATCCATACTAGAATTCATCAGGCTCTTTGACTCTCCTAAAGCCCATACTGGAAGGTCGACCTATCTTTTTCTTGAGCCCATCCCTGGGTAGCCCATCTCCCTCTTCCTAGACCTATTATGCAAGCCCATAGAGATTGTTATTGACCGTTATAACCTGGATTTGATACCACTTGTTAGGCCAAGCAAGCCTAACTCCACAATAAGGTGATATTTTCTGATTTGGGCCTAGCTCGCACGGATTTGTTTTTGGGCACATCCCGAAAAACCTCATACTAATAGAGTTAACTAGCTGCTTATTAACAAGCAATCTGCCCCTCGCACAAATGATGTGGGACAACTCCCAACAATACCTTGTTGGGATAATGGGCTGCAGTTGTCCAACGCGGGAGGTTCCCCTCGGTGTGAACGTGATTGGAGATCTGTTTGGGTGCCGTGTGTCAAAAAAAATTTGATGGTGTTCAAGCGGCTGAATCGTGGCAGTGCAAAATGTAGACAGATTAATCGCAGGTGTAAGACCACGAGATTTGTGGTTCTTGGTCGGAGAGGAGGATTGTTGGGTGGTGTCAACCCAAGTACCACATCGATTGGGTAAAAGAAAATTATCTTGTATATAGAGTAGCCAGATAACTCCATTCGTATGAGGCCTTTTGGGAGTTGACCAAAAATAAATTCGTGTGGGCTCGGTCCAAAGCGAACAATATCATACTAATGTGAAGTTAAAACTTGCTCGCGGCTCAACAAATGATGAATAAATTAGATATTTATTTAGTCATTGTTTTAATGTTCCTTTAAAATGTTTTGATGAAGTGAGATTTGGTATCTTAACATATGAATGTTGGCAAAACTACACATTGTGAGATTTACAAGGGGAAAGTGATAGAGAACCATATTTTTAATAACTTGAGAAATGTTGTATATAGTCATGATGATGTATTTAATCCCCACGAGATGCTAAGGGATGCTAGAGCTTATTATGGATGAAACTACGAGGATGATGAGATTAACGGTTCGGATCTGAACCATGAATTCACTAAATTTTTGTTTTGAAGAATGATGCAGAGGTTCCATTATATCACGAGAATACAAAGCTACAAAATTGACATCTTTTAAGAGTACTCACAGGTGTAGTGGGAGAAGATTCAATGAACTTCTCATTCTTCTCAGGGATGTGCTATCTGAAGAGTTATAATGTGAATCAGAAAATGCTAAAGGATTTGAATTTGGGATATGAGAAAATTCGTGCATGTGAATTTGATGGCATGTTAAGGCAATATTTGTGTCATGAGTTCATGCAAAAGTGGTGAAAAAGGGAAATAAAAGAAGCATTCCTAGGATGGTTCCCGGATATTTTCCACTCAATCGCGATTACAGTGGTTGTATCGGTACAAGACTAAATAGATTACTGATGGCATTATGACACATCCAACGGATAGGGAATAGTTGAATTTGATACACTCCGTCCCAACAGGTTGTTAACATTTGAAACAGAGGGTTCTACACGCATTTTAAAGTGTCTATAAAGTATAGTTTCTTTTTTTAATAAAAATTTAATATTTAAATTTTTATTCAAAAAAGAAATTTTTTTAAAAAAAGTTTTGAAACTATATTTTATAGATATTTTAAAATGCGTGAACCCTTCCTTTTAAATATTAACAACCTGTTGTGACGGATGGAGTATAAATTTTCCAAATTTTTTGCAAGATATTTGTGATATTAGACTTGGACTTGTTACTGGATTCTTTTTGTAATGATCATTAGTTTCAAATTATTTTGTTACATTTTACTCTGTCAAAGCAATTTTAATATTTTTCCAAGATAATTAATTTCAAACAATTTACATAAATCATCATTAGTTGGAGGAAGACCTCATTATATATCTAAAAATTTAAGATGTAAACCGAACAATATATGTACTTTGATATTCGTTCACAACCATTGATAAAAGATTTCTCTAAAAGTTAATATCGTTTGATCTACAATTTTTCTGAAAATAAATTGCATTGATCTTGAAAAAATTCAAGAAAAACAGCTTAAAAGGTTTGGTATGAATAATTTAAATTGTCGTATAAAATAAATTATAGTGGTCTTGAATAGGGATACAAAATAATACAATATAAATAATTTTAAGCCGTGATATAAATAAAGTTATATACTTCTTTAGTTGTTCAACAACGGGGCTTCAGTCATGTACTTCTTTAGTTGTTCAAAGGCCTCTTGGCTTTCTGCTGTCCACTCAAAATCCTTCACCTTCTTCAAGGTTTTGAAGAACGGAAGTCATTTGTCTCCTTATTTAGAGATGAACCTCCCTAGAGCGGGTATCCTTCCAGTTAACTTCTAAACATCCTTTATGGAGCGTGGTGGATCCATGTCGAGGATTTCTTTGATCTTGTCGGGGTTTGCCTCGATTCCTCGTTTCGAGACCATGTGACCCAAGAATTTTCCAAATCCTACGCCAAAAACACACTTGGCAGGATTCAACATCATCTTGTGGAGTCTCAACACTTCGAATGCCTCTCTGAGGTGATTAATGTGGTCGGCCTTGGTCAAGCTTTTGACGAGCATGTCATCAACGTAGACCTCCATGGTTTTCCCGATTAGATGGACGAATATCTTTTTCACCAATCTCTGGTATGTGGCTCCTGCATTCTTTAACCCGAAGGCCATAACAAGATAGCAAAAGACACCAAAGTCAGTCACGAAGGATACCTTTTGGGTGTCGTCCTTGTGCATCTTGATCTGATTATAGCCGCTAAAGTCGTCCATGAAGCTTAGCATCTCGTGGCCAGCAGTGGCATCAATTAGGATATCGATCCTTGGTAAGGGATAACAGTCTTCAAGACATGCATCCTTCAAGTCAGTAAAGTCAATGCACATCCTCCATTTTCCGTTGGCTTTCTTGACATGACAGGGTTTGCCAACCATTTAGGGAACTGGACTTCTTCAATGAATCCAGCTTCCAAGAGCTTCTCGACTTCTTGCTTAATGGCTTCCAGCCTATCCGGAGCATAAGTCCTCTTCTTCTTCTTGACCGCCTTCCGTGTTGGATCGACGTTCAGCTTGTGAGTTATGCATTCGTGGTCAATCCTGGGCATATCAGCTGCCGTCCAAGCAAATACGTCGCTGTTTTCTCGTAAGAATCCAATCAATCGGCCCTTCAAGGGTTCTTTCAAAGACGCCACAATGTAAGTGACCTTGTCCAAGTCTAGGGGGTCTAGGAAGATCGGGACCAGGTCTTGAGCTGGTTTCCCTCTACGCTCCTCGTTCTCTCGGACATCCATTTCTTCTATTGGGAGGACCTGCCCCCCGGTTCCATCGGGCCTCAGTGCGGCTATATAACAACTTCGTGCTATCTTCTGATCGCCCATTTCCTTGCCAACACCGTTTCTGGTTAGGAACTTGAGCTTCATGTGATATGTCAAAGGCACGGCCTTGAAAGCATGTAGTCCTGTCCTTCCGAGGAGTGCGTTGTAAGTGGACGATGTCTTGACAATCAGAAAAGTTAATATCTTAGTGGCCTCTCTTGGCTCTTCCCTAATTGTCATGGAAAGTTGAATCAATCCTTCAACTCTCGACTCCACTCCATTGAACCCGTAGATGGGTACGTCTGAAGGGGTAGACTGAGAGTCGTTGTATCCCATCTTTAAGAATGCGTCGTAAAACAAAATATTCACCGAGGCTTCGTTGTCTACAAGGACTCGTTTGACCGGACAATTTCCAATTACCGGGGTGATAACTAGAGGATCGTCTTGGGGGAACTTTACCCCTTCAAGGTCAGAGTCATCAAATCCAAGTGCTACTTCAGTCTTGGCTCGCTTCGGAGCTTCTCCGACTATGTTCATTACTTCTCGAGCATAAGCCCTCCGAGAACTCTTGGTTGTCCCGGTCGGTGTTGGGCCTCCGGAGATTATGTTGATCACTGGCCCTCGGGGCTGTGGGTTACGATCTCGATCATGATCGTTGTCCCTTCGATCGTTGTTTCTTCTTTGGCCTCCGCCATCTTCACCATTGGTGAATCGGCCGTATTTTCCTCTACGGATCAGATACTCGATCTCGTCCTTGAGTTGTCTGTAGTCGTTGGTGTCATGACCGACGTCTTTGTGGAACCTACAATATTGGCCCTTATCTCTCTTCTCAGGGTCTCCTCTTAATGGCTTCGTTCAGCTGAACTCCTTGTCCTTCTCAATTTCTAACAAGATTTGGCTCCTTGGAGCGTTCAACCTCGTGTAGTCAGTGAACCTTGGTCCCTTATTCTTCCTAGGAGCAGTGTCCGAGCTTTTTCCACTTTGAGGATACTTGTCATTGGCTCATACTCTTGCTCCATTTTTCGCTTCTTGTTGCACGAGTTTACAGTACTAGTTACAACCTTCTTCAAGCTTTCTTTAGCCTTGATGTACTTCCCAGCCCTCTCTTGGAGTTGTAGCATGCTCTCAGGGGCACGCTTGGCCAAAGATATCTTAAAGTGCTCGTTCTTAGTTCCTTGGTGTAGGGCTATCATGGCCACTTTATCATCTAGATCTGGGACCTTCAGGGCCTCTTTCGTGAATCGATTCAGGTTGTCTCTCAAGGACTCCTTTGCTCCTCGTTCGAGGCTCATAAGAGAGACCAGACTTTTCTCATGGACTCTTCCACTTATGAATTACCTTATAAAGGCTTGACTGAGATTCTTGAAGGATCCAATGGAGTTCGGGGGTAGGTGTATGTACCATCATTGAGCCATGCCCGCCAGTGTTTGAGGAAACGCCCGACAGCAACAGGGCGTTTGAGAACGTTCTTACGTGATTGGCTAGGTCTCCTGTTCCATCATAAGACTTGATGGTGGACATCTTGAACTTTCTTGAGATACGAGAATTCATGATTTCGTTAGTGAACGGTGGTCTTGGATCATCAGGATCTCCAAGAGGCATTAATTCATGGGGATCAGCCCTAGGGTAACGACCCTTCTTCTTGGTGGATCTTCCAGATCTATGACGGGAGGCCTGTCCCTCGACCTTCCTGAGGTCGTGTTCCTTGATTGACGCCTCTCCATGTCGTGCCTCATTTTTTGGATCTTAGCCTCATGTGCCCGTATCCTATCCTGAATGCTTTGGAAGGCTGTTTCTTGATCCCTTCGTGATTGAGTACGCCCCCTGGGCTTAGGCTCCTTACCAGCACGTCTCCTCCTTGGGGGGACGTCATCCTCCTAGGATTCGGTCTTGTCCTCGATGTAGGGGCCAGAGTAGTCATGCCTTTGAGGGAGAGGGCCCAAGCCTCGTATGTACTCAAGCTATTGTGCATGTTCGCTTCCTCCAACGTCAGGGATGTAGGCATTCCATACGTGGGGTTAGGGTTAGTCCTCGATGGGATGATAGTCGTGGACATCTAGAATCCAGGTTCCTGGGAATTCAATGGCCCATACACCGTCTGAGTTTGGAGATTCGTCCTTTGAGAGATCGGATTCTGAATTGGGGGATTCGTAACTTGTGGAATCGGATCTGAAATCGGGGGATTCGTCCCTTGAGTTTGAGCATGATCGATTGTCACAACGGGAATGTCTCCTCCTTGAGAGGCGTAGGTTGAGTGTGGTGGAATCTCAACAGTGGATGCTACTGTTCGTGTATTAGTTGGTTCTTCAGGTTAGCTCCGTGTTTTTGCCATGGTTGTTGTCTTCTCTCCACATACGGCCTCAAATGTTATGGAACAATATTTAGGGTTTCGTTCGCAATTAATGCTAAGGTTTGTAAGCGTAGAGCTTTAATGGCTGCACTCATGTTCGAGACTACACGGTCTTTACGAGGTGCCTACGTATCTCTGTATTGTAGATAATCAAGCCAAGACATAGTTCTGAGGTGGGGGTAAGGCCCCTTTATACAGGTGTATGAACCTAGGGTTTGATAAGAATTCAGAGACTTGATGGATAAGTCTCCTTCACAGAAGGTAAGTAGGAGTCGTCTATGCATGGTAACCAGGACTCTTTGAGGCGGTGGATCCAGATCCTTCCTCGTATGGGCCTGACTACATGTTTGGATGTGGATTCCGGGCATCCTTGACGGGCCTTCGTTCGTGGATACGAGTGGGCCTTGGATGTGAACAGTGACTGTCCGTGTTCATGTTTGGGCCTTGGACGTATTTTTCCCTATATAATTAATACATCATTAATTATGTCTTAAGGATAACTTTTTGCCCGTATCAACGAGAACACAACATAATTTTTAGTAAAAAAGCATATAAGGATGAATTTTTAAATTATTAAGTTTTAATTATCTAAATTTAAATTTATGTATTAGTTATTAGCTTGGACATTAGTAATAAATGTTCATCTTCAACGTGTTCATGTTGTTCAAGTCCTAAGTTGTTATCAGTCCATCTTTTGTCCTAGTAGCTTGTCTACTTGGGTTTTGGATTTTGGGGGTCTAGTCCATGATTGGTTGTGTGGATTAGGCCCTTCAAAATTGTATTGGGCTTTATTAATGAATTCACATACAAAAAAATACGGATTTGAGAAATCGGATCGGTCACGTACCATATAGAGGATTAATCAGGGATTAATCAATAATAATTCGAAGCGGGAAGGCCTCTACAGCTTTCAAAATATTTTTCAAATTGTATTTTTCATAAAAATAATAGTATTTTATATATTCAACAATAAAAAATTACTATACATTTGAACAAACTTAACAAGTTAATTGTACCACAAGTTAACTTTCTAATTTTCTAATTGATTAAAAGTCGATAAAAAAATTAATTATTTTGTTGTTATTTAACATAATTACGCCTAATTTTATATAAGTTTAACTTTATATATAAGTTTAATTTTTATCTTTTATATAAGTTTAATTTTTGTGTAATGTTTTCTTGGTGGGTAAGGTTTTACAAGTAAGGGTTTTGTATAAGTTTAAAATTTTAAACAATTTTAATTAACTAGCTTATTGCCCGTGTAATGCATGAGTTGTACTTTATTCGTGTATTAATTTTTATAATTATAATAACATATTAAAAAATTCAGAACATTGTAATATTTCATAGAAATTGTAAGAACACAAACTATATAAAATAATCATGTGTGGTTTGATATATTCTGACTCTATCTTTAAGTTCTAGAAATCAGATTTTGACGATTTTATAACCCACACGAAGGTCATGAAATATACTTTAATTCAGTGATGATTTAAAAAGTATTATTTACGTAAAAGTTTTTAGAAATTGAAGACAAAAAATAGTTACGAATTTTGTATTAAGTACTCTATTCAATTTAGAAACCTACTTAACTAATCTATTCAATTCAGTTTAGGTTACCTACTTAACTAACCTATTCAGTTTAGAAGACCTACTTAGTATTGGTTTAGATTATGAAAATAGAATATTTCCTTATTTTAGATCTAACAGCTATCATCTATTTAATTCAAGATCTAATAGTCCTTATAATATTGGTAGTACAGTGACCATAACTACCAAATATTTGGATAAGATCCTCTTGTGCATATTATATTATAAGATATAATTAGGTCAAATATCACCTTCAGTAAACGTCCCTACAAATTTGATATGACTTTTTGATCTTCTTCATCTAGAAGATATTGTTTACAACTAGAAGATCTTCTTCAATGACAACTCTTAAAAGTACTTACCATAACCGTAACCGTAACCCTAACTCTAACCTTCCAGAAGATATTATTTACATCATACTATCAAGGCTTTCGGTGAAATCTCTTTTACGATTCAAGACTGTTTGTAGGTCATGGTTATCTCTAATTCCGAGTCATAATTTCATTAAAACTCACTTCTCTATATCAACTAGTGATATCGAGAAGTGAAACCTATATCAAAATGATAACCTATTCTGTATTTATATATTTTACACAGCTGCCCTATCAATTCAATTATAAAAGATATGTTTTAATAAATTCAATATGTTTCTATACATATCTAGTTGATAGTTACAACCCTAGAAGTCAGGAACCGACAATCAATCTCTCCTTTAAATATGGGATAATGTCAATCAGAAATATCTTGGCAAATACTGATCAGCTCACAATTCCTGATGACTATCAAATACCGATGACGTCACCAAATCATGATCAGCTCTCATCAAATCCTGACAATCACTTGAGCAGTATTTCCAACAATTACAATGCATAGTTGGACATCAACTTTTCAAATATGACCAAAACATTTGATTAACGTAATGTCCTAGTTGTCATCATAATTAAGTATTATCAATCTTACAGTTCAAAATATTATATAAAATACTACGCACTCCCATTATGCAATATTTGTCTTTGATTCTTTTTTATAGCCTCGCAATGAGATATGACCTTGCCACCATGAACTAGTTGGTCAGCATCCCCAACAGTTCCTCCGTCATTTAAAATTTTCTTAACATGTCGCTGCAATAAGAACAAGTGAAACAAATAGCTGAGAAATGTAACATCATCCAACAATTTAACTTATAAACTCATATTAAAACAAAACAGAAGTTAAGTACTTACAGCAATTGACATGTGTTACTTCTATTTTAATATAAAAAGAATTGTTATAAAGCACATGTACTGTTCCAGAAAAAGATGATAATGTAAAAAAGAAAGGTCAAGACATATACCTTACCTTGAATGGTTTTACACATCTTGGCAACTTGATGAATGTACATTTATTCAAATTGGGAGACTTAATTAGAGCATTTCTTCATGGGTGAACTGTAACACCAAAAGTTAACAAGAGATCAAGTAGTCATGCACCTAAGTAAGTAATCAACCAAATAAGAATCAAATATGTAGCATGGTGCAAACTTTACACAGATTTAAGTTGAGACCACTGAGTTCTAGAAAAGTTAAATATAAAGCATGCATTAAATAATACATACTTAGGAGTTTGGACATAAAATTATCACTTTGCCGATATGCTTCATATATCTAATTGTTGAAAAATATCTCACATCTAAGCTGGAACAACCCCACGGACTTAATCTCTTCAACATATCATAATAAGTAATATCAGTGTCATGTACTACATGAGGTGTAGTTTGGTTTTTGTAAATTCATATCATTTTTTTAGAAGCAAGTTCTTCATGCAAATCACAATTTATCATTTCCTGATTTATAAGTTCTTGAAGCGACAACTGGAGATTACTTCAAGTACATTGTATTCTCAATGAGATTACTTTAGGTAATTTTTTAGTACAGAGCTAGAATAAATTTTGATAAAGTGTTAAGGATTGTGTTACACTGTCACAAATACTAGACCAAAATAAATTACTAAAACATACAAAAACAATTAAGGACGGTTATCGGGTCACTACGGGGCCCGAGAGTGTTATCCCTACCCCCCATCCCTAAATCCGGGACTGCTCCCCGAACCCGTCCCAATCCTCGAACGAGGATCTTTTTTCCTCCCCGATCCCCGCCCCAAACAGGGATTGAGGATCACCACATGTAGTCGGAGATTTCTTTCTTTAAAAAAAATAATAAATATTATATAAAATACTTTTCAAGAAAATTAATTTAATAAATTATATTGTACAATACATATTTTTTTAATCTTATATCACATTTTAAATAATATTTTGAATTAATATTTATTCATATTTTGAATAGAAGATAAAATAAAACGTATACATATTCGAATATGAATAAAAAATTCTAACTTACAAACATATATAGAAACCATACATATTTTTAATAATTTATTTGATATATTAATATATAAATATATTATTTTTAATATATTTGGGAAACAGGGAGCGGGGCAGGAAATAGAAAATAGGGAATTTCAGGACGGGTAGGGGAGGGGAAACACTAATCCCCGTCCCCGCCCCGACCGAATTTTTTGATAAAAATTCCCCCAATCCCCGCCTCGAACCCGAAAATACTTGAATCCCCGCCCCTTTTGGAGCGGGGATCGGATCGGGATCGAGCGTAGTAGGTGAAATGCCCATCCCTAAAATATTATACCATAATAATTAGAAGCACGGTCAAACAAGATTTCCAACTAAGATAGACATGGGAAGTAGACAATAAAATAATTTATAAAAACTAATTACTAATATGTAGATATTAACCACAAAACATAAATTTAAAAGAGAGTTTTATGTTCATAGTACTTCAAAATTATAGTAGTTCATGCTTTCCACCATAGGATATTCATTTTTAAACAAATTTAAAAAGACAGATCTTACTATGTCGAACATTTATTACATGGATGTTTTGTCAATAAAAATTATAAAACATTTTCATTAAAACAGAAATGTCGGATGCTTAAAATTTTTTTTCCCTTATTATAAAGTATAAAACTAATACATTAATATTAAAAAGCTAGTAACCAATTTTATTGCATTCAATATTATATAATTACAAATAGACACATGTCTCACACATGTCTATGTGAACTAAATATAAAATAATTTTTTAGCCAAAGTGAATAACTACAAATTTTACCCAGTAAGCCGATTAATAGAGATATCATAAGTAAAAATCTCCAAGCCTGCAAGTCAAGGCACAAAAATGAGATGCAAGCCACCATAGTTGCATCCACATTTACTCTAAATTTAACATAACTAGATGAATACATCAACCACAAATACATCATTCTAATCACAATAATTCAATGATTCCTTAATCCAAAGCAAAACCATTCAAAAGAAGGTATCAAGTTACCTAAATCCCTAAATCAAAACCATTCAAAATCAGTTATAGTTAAGCCCTTTATTCTTTATATTAATGTGTACATTATTTGTTGTCTTTGTTTCCTCGCTACGAAGACTCCAATCTTACACGTATAGTATGGTTTTGCCTCTATGAACAGAATTTCCTTTTATGTTAAAATAGAACACCAACATACAAACTCATAATTAAAAAAAACACAACTAGACAGTATAAGATTAAAAATCCTTATACACAAATTCAACAATCAATTGAACTCCCAAAAATTAGGTTTTCATGAACTATTGAAAAAAATTAAAACTCCACAATTTTTAGGATTTG
>PHNY01289572.1:1990-18686 GCA_003724115.2 Anethum foeniculum | reverse complement strand
ATATAGTATTATATTTTCAAAAATAACATCATATATTTACATAGTTAAACATTTGTATAATATCAATAATATTATACAATTGTCAAATTAAAACATGTGCTAACTAAACTATATATTTATTTAATTGTTTAAATGATACGCAATATAGAGATCATATTTAAATCCAAATCTCAGTTGGTTAATTTTATTATATATTCTCGATCCAAGCGCACTTAAATTTACATTATTTTTTTTTAAAGAAATAATCATAAATACAACCATATACATGTAAGGATTAGGTAAAAAGATATTGTGTTTGTTAAGCTACCTTAAAAGTGGTATAGTAGATGACATAATTTGTAATAAAAAAAATAAAATCAAAATCGTTATATACTTAATGTAAATATACGTAATTTACAATATTAAAATAATTATAATTTCTTGCAGTTTTTTGTACTTATATTTGTGTGATCTTTTTTCTAGTATGATTTAATATAATAAAAACATCGTGATCTATTTTTCTACTATGATTTAATATTAAAAAAACATGTCAAAAACATGTTTCTAAGATACTTACATTAAAAAATTGTGTCCCGTCGAGTAGTTTTTCTTATTCGAAAGAGACCAAAAGTTAATTAACAAAATATAATCTGTGTGTTAATGACAAATATCAATAATGAATTTTATAAATCTTTCAAAATGAGATTCTATCATAGTGGTTTAGCTTGTCACATCTAAATAAAAGGTCTTAGGGTAAATTAGAAATTTCACGGACATTTTGTTGGCACTTTTTGCCCTTGTGCTATCTTTTAATATATAGTAAGAGATTATTATTATGAATAAGTATTTAGTAAACGATATATTCAGGGATACTTATTTAAATATACTTGCTTTTTTCAACAATTTCAATTAATAAAGTATTAAAATAAAAATAATAAAATAACAATTACTCAAAATAATCGTACATAGCACCTGTTATATGCTAGTTAATATTTAAGTATTAGTATATTCATTCATGTTGTGTATATCAAAATCTTGTCGTATGGTATATTAAAAAATAAATTCATATACAAACACTAAACTCTGAATTTTCGTACTATGTATCTAGGGCTGTAAATGAGTCGATACGCTCACGAACAGTTCGGCGTCCGGTTCGAAAAAAGTTCGGCTCGAGTTCGGTTCGATTTACAAACGAGTCGAACATGAACACAAGTTTAAGGTTCAATTTGTAAACGAGTTGAACTTGAGCACAATATAGTTCGGCTCGAAAGTTCACGAACAAGTTCGATTGCAATGTTCGTGAGCGAGTTTGTTAGTGTATTTTATGAAATACTTGTTGATATACCTCGTGAATAAGTATATGAAATATTAATTATATATGCTCGTAAACATGTTATGACACGTTTATGACATAATATTGGTGAATAATTGTGTACATATTTACCTACAGATAAATTTACCAATTTAGTTAAACCATTTATTATTATTTTCAATTTATAAATTTTTTATATTTATAGGATTTAAATTATAATATATATTAGGCGGTAAATATATAACCCAACTATTTCATGTAACTTGTGTGTGTAATTTAATTAAAATCAGAATGTTAAACACTCAAATTTATTTGGTTATAAGGGTTTTAAAAGTATGATTTGATATTTTTCATTTTTTTTAAAAAATAAGTGAAACTTATGCAAAATTCAGGAATCGTTATATAACTAACTCGTAAACTGAGTTGTTTGTTTGTGATCAATAGTTCGTGAACAATATTCAAGACCTATTCGTTGAACCATAATTCGTTAGTTGTTCGTGAACATGTTCGCGAATAACTTTTTTCTTAATGAGTCGATACACGAACAAAATTTTTGACTCGATAAAAGTTCGAGCTCGAATTCGAATTCGATGTATTTTTAACGAGCTGAAACATGAAACTTAAGAGTTCGGCTCGGTTCGACTCATTTACAGCCCTATATGTATCAAAGTATGGGGGTAAAGTTTTTACCAACCACTTCTATAATACATGTACAACTGTACATATCTGCAAAACCTATAACCAGTAGATCTGCAATCTTTAACGGCGGCATACAAAAATTTCTCAAATTTTTCCTGGGACGACAAGGACCCGATTTTGGTAAGTTATTAAACAAACAATGAGCTGGTGGTGGTCCGGTCCCTTTAATTTTTTTTTATTTTTAACTAATCTTCTTTATTTATGCTTATCAGCTTATGCATACTTTTGTGGTAAGTTGTTCATTTTTCTCCTTCTGTACTGATTCAACCTTTCATGCATATGGATGTTTATTTTAGAAAACTCTAAATCAAGAAAATGTTCGGTTGAACTACGAAAGTGTGGCCCTAGTTGTAGGCATTACAGGCATTGTCGGCAGCAGTCTGGCTGAGATTCTTCCTCTCCCTGACACTCCCGGAGGCCCATGGAAAGTATATGGTGTTGCTCGTCGTCCAAGACCAGCATGGATGCAAACCACCCTGTTGAGTACATCCAGTGTGACATTTCCAATCCTGAGGAAACAGAATCCAGGCTCTCCGGCCTTAAAGATGTGACTCACCTCTTTTATGTCACTTGGGCTAGTAGATCCATAGAAGCTGAAAACTGCGAAGTTAATAGTAAAATGTTTAAAAATTTGTTAAATTGTATCATTCCAAATGCGCCCAAGCTGCAACATATTTGTTTACAAACTGGGAAAAAACATTACTTCGGGTCTTTTGATGCTTTTGGGACTGCAGCACATGATCCTCCGTATAGCGAAAATCTTCCAAGGCTAGATGCTCCAAATTTTTACTATAATCTCGAGGATATCTTGTTTGAGCAAGTGGCCAAGAAAGATGGCTTGACTTGGTCAGTTCATAGGCCTGGAACTATATTTGGCTTTTCGCCATACAGTATGATGAATATGATTTGTACTCTGTGTGTTTATGCTGCAATATGCAAACATGAGGGTGTAGTTATGAGGTTTCCAGGGACTAAGGAAGCTTGGAGTAGCTATTCAGAAGCTTCGGATGCTGACTTAATTGCAGAGCAAGAGATATGGGCTGCAGTGGATCCATACGCCAAAAACGAATCGTTTAATTGTAGTAACGGGGATGTGTTCAAGTGGAAGCATTTCTGGAAGGTGTTGGCCGAGCTATTTGAGGTGGAATGCGGAGAATTTGAAGATGGAGAGAGGTTGACGTTAGAAGAGTTGATGAAGGATAAAGAGAGTGTATGGGATGAGATTGTGAAAGAGAACAATTTGGTGACTACTAAATTAGAAGAGATTGGATTGTGGTGGTTTGTCGAATACATACTTGGAATTGAGTATCCTTTAGATACTATGAACAAGAGCAAGGAGCATGGATTCTTGGGTTTTAGGAATTCCAAATCCTCATTCGTTCATTGGATAAATAAGCTCAAAGATTCCAGAATCGTTCCTTAGGTTCAACTTTTCTATAGTATTTTCATATTTGATGTGTTTGATTTGTATTATTAAAATTTCTTGTGTATTGAATAAACTGTCATCTGGCATTGGCAGTGCTGTGAAATGACATATGTCATCTGGGGATGTCCGATTGTGTACTTGTGTTGCATGTATTCAATACTCCCTCAGTCCCGTCCATTTGTTTACATTTGGGTTGTACACAGAGATTAATAAAATCTATAAAATAAGGAAACTCAAGTATTCGAATATCTCGAGCTCGGCTCGGTGCTCGATTATCACCGAGCCGAGCTCAAGTAGCTCACGAATGATTTGACTCATTTTCACCTTTAATTGGTACCGAGGGACTAGGGAGTATCAACAAATACAATGAAAAACTTTAATCGTCTTCTTGATATTTTGTCATTTCTAGTACGGTTAAATTGTTGGCCCATTGTTGAAAAAGAAAAAAAAATGTTCAATGTTGGCCCATGTTTACGACGAGGAGAGTAAAACAAAAGAAGATAGCAAGGGAGATGTGTTTAAGTGGAAGCATCTCTAGAAGTTTGTGGCGGAGCAATTTGAGGTGGAAAGCGAGGAATTTGAAGAGAGGAGAGATGTTGACATTTGTGGAGAAGATAACCATCCATGATGACAAGCTTAAAATCGAATGTTTTTGTAGTGACTGCAACTCTTTTGGCTCTCTTCTTGATCAAATACGCATAGACTCAACTGCAGAGTAATATTAGAGATATTTGAAGTATATTCAAATCCTGTCGCTTGTTTCTTCACCAGTTCAAATACATTGGATCATTGTTTTTGAATGCAGTAAGTTTATAGGTTAGCGGGAGGGAATTCTTACCAAGAGCTAATTAAAAAATAAAAAATGCTAAAGACCAGTACCCTAAACGGATTTCAAATATCAGTGATTGGCTACAATGTAATTAATAATAATAGACCCCAAATATTTATTTTAAGAATTAATTATATAATTTTCAGAAAATTTTCACTGCACACAAAAAGTAGTATGTTTAATTGTCAATGCTGCATATTTGAAATAATTTATATCCAAAAATATTATGATAAAATTGGTTTGATAATTATAAGACAGTAAGAGCATCTCCGATAATATTAGCTAAAATGGTTGGCTAAAATAATGTAAAATAATGATTATGTAAAATTTGCTATTATTGGAGCTAAAATGATTGGCTAAAATAATATAAAATAATGATTATATAAAATTTGCTTAATTGTAAGGTGATGGGCTCCAATGAGATTGACTATAATGTTAAATTTATGCTTTGTTACAGTTATTTTTAAAAAATTTAGCCAATATAAGAAGGTTGACTATAATTTTAACTAAAAATTTTACATGATTAGAGTATCGCAATTTATACATATTATGTATAATATCTCATCAAGGATTTTTTTTAGCTAAGGGTTTCCGGCATCGGAGATGTTCTCCCCTTCTTGATTTCTTTTTATGTATTATCATTTCTTAGCTTAATTTTTTTAGCCCAGGTCATATTAGGTTCCCCTGATTTCAAAAATCAAGATAGATGGTCGACTACGTAATACTGAAAGTCTGCAACTGAGAAATATCGGTGCAACAATTCAACATAATTAGCCTTATCGTCACTCCTGACAACATTAAAAAAAAAAAAAACTTATCGTCTAGCCATGCTTGTTGAATAGTTCACAACAAAAAGTCCATCATCACACACTTTCCAACTTCATTATTGTGTATATGACTATATATGTTCTCATTTATCTTATCAAATTTCAGAAACAAAGAGAATTAGACCAACAATGAGCTGGTGGTGGTCTGGTGCAGTTGGCGCTGCAAGGGTAATCCTCTAATCTCTCTCTTTTTACTAATCTTCGTTAACCATTTATGTTTATCAGTTTATGCATACTTTTGTGGTAAGTTGTCCATTTTGTTTGTTCTGTACTGATACAATCCTTCATGCACATGTATGTTTATTTTAGAAATCTCTGAATCAAGAAAATGTTCCGTTGAACTACGAAAGTGTGGCCTTAGTTGTGGGAATTACAGGCATCGTCGGCAACAGTCTGGCTGAGATTCTTCCTCTCCCCGACACCCCGGGAGGCCCATGGAAAGTATATGGTGTTGCTCGTCGTCCAAGACCAGCATGGGATGCAAACCACCCTGTTCAGTACATCCAGTGTGACATTTCCAATCCTGAGGAAACAGAATCCAGGCTCTCCGGCCTTAAAGATGTGACTCACCTCTTTTATGTCACTTGGGCTAGTGGATCAACTGAAGCTGAAAACTGCGAAATTAATAGTAAAATGTTTAGAAACTTGTTGAGTTGTATTATTCCAAATGCACCAAAGCTGCAACATATTTGTTTGCAAACTGGGAAAAAACATTACTTCGGGGCTTTTGATTCATTAGGGATGATAGCACATGATCCTCCATATAGTGAAGATCTTCCGAGGCTGAATGCTCCAAATTTTTACTATAATCTTGAGGATATCTTGGTTGAGCAAGTGGCCAAGAAAGATGGCTTGACTTGGTCAGTTCATAGGCCTGGAACTATATTTGGTTTTTCGCCTTACAGTATGATGAATATGATTTGTACTCTGTGTGTTTATGCTGCAATATGCAAACATGAGGGCGTGGTTATGAGGTTTCCAGGGACTAAGGAAGCTTGGAGTTCGTATTCAGAAGCTTCAGATGCTGACTTAATAGCTGAGCAAGAGATATGGGCTGCAGTGGATCCATATGCCAAGAATGAAGCGTTTAATTGCAGTAACGGAGATGTGTTCAAGTGGAAGCATTTCTGGAAGGTGTTGGCAGAGCTATTTGAGGTGGAATGCAGAGAATTTGAGGACGGAGAGAGGTTGACATTAGTAGAGTTGATGAAGGATAAAGAGAGTGTATGGGATGAGATTGTGAAAGAAAACAATTTAGTGCCAACTAAACTAGAAGATATTGGATTGTGGTGGTTTGCTGATTACATACTTGGAATTGAGTATCCTTTAGATACTATGAACAAGAGCAAGGAACATGGATTCTTGGGTTTTAGGAATTCCAAATCCTCATTCGTTCATTGGATAAATAAGCTCAAAGATTCCAAAATCGTTCATTAGTTCATCCAGCTTCCTTCTGGAGTTTCCATGTTTAATGTGTTTGATTTGTATTCTCTTTTTCTTTTTGCAAAGTGTTCAATAAAGTAATAAACTACATAGCAGAAAAAGCAAAGCATTGCAATGCTTTTAATATAAATGTATTTTTCCCCTTCTTGATGGTTTGTCTTTCTTAGTATGGTAAATAATGTTGGCAAAAGAAGATAATATTTGTTACAGATTATTTGTTCAATCATCAATCAATCAATGAAAGTTGTATGCTCTAATAGTAAAAACATCAATTCTTAAAGGAAGTTTAACAAAATATAAAAGATACTACTCCCTCCGTACAAGTCATTTCTTTACAGTTTTTTTCTCATGTTCGGCACGTATGACTATTATAAAGTATAGTTCCATAATTTTTGTTTTAATTTTTTTTTTGAATAAAAAATTAAATATTATATTTTTATTTATAAGGAAAAAAAATTTAAATTTTTTTGGAGAATTATACTTTATAGGAGTATTAAAGTGCGTGTCGAGCTTCCGTCCCCCAATATAAAGAATCGGGTGGGAGTACAAACTTAAGAAAAGTCAATTGTTATAGATTGTTTAATATCTAGTTGGATACCTCTTAGGAGAATTTGCCCCCTTATATTTCACCTTTTTCTTTTTTTAACAAGTACTCCCTCATTTTTCACCAGCTCAGAAAGAAAGATAAGAAATTTTGAACCTGTGGTCCCAGATATGAACAAACTTTCCAAGATAAATGACTTTCATATGAAATACGAGGCCAGACTGCAATACCAGGTCCACGTTTATGAATTACTGCATTAGAACCACAAAATCAAAGTTCTTGACCCAAGTCGTTTCCAAAAAATGTGTGGAAGTGTGCTCAATCAGAATTAAATAAATGTAGACCCTAAATAGAAACAACATGATATAAATTCTTTATATGATTACAATGATTTACGACAAAGTAGTGCAGAAGGTTAAGTTACAAAACATCCCTGATCTATGTTCAAGTTTCATACCGTTACAGAGTCAAGTTATACATCTAAGCCGGAGAGTATACAAAACAAGACAGATGAAAATTGCCATGACAAAATACACAAGTCATTCTACAGCTTTGTCATCAGTAACAATTATAGCTGCTCGACAGTAAGGGCAGTCCCCACAAGCGCGAACCCATGGATACAAGCAACACTGATGGTATTTATGCCCACAAGGCAAGCATACGAGTACAGCTCCTTCCACATAATTCTCCAGACATATGCTACACTCGAGTGACGCCCTAGAGATATTTTCTTCATCGCCCTTCTCTGTAGTGGTGAAAGCCTCAATGTGCAAATGATCCAGATCATCTTGAGTAAGTCCAGGAGGACGGTATTTTGTAGATTCTGATGCTATGTACGATCCCATGTCAGAGTTAGATCTGGTAGATGGGTTAAGTCTAGCCAACATGCGCCACTCCTCGATATCCCTCATATTTCTTTGCAAGTCAAGGTACGAGGATCTTATGTTTCCCCTAGGATCACTTCAAGAAAATAAGATATCTAAGTGAAAACATTCACTTCCACTTAATACAGCAAGTCACTTTGAAAATAATGATAAGAACACATTCAACGGTGTGATAATAAGACCAAGATCAGATATTACAATTAATGAATAACTTGCCAAACTTGTACGTCTGCATACCTAAACAAAGCATCAATAAAATGACACAAGGAGACCAAAAACCCTAGAGAAAGCTCCCTTATTTTGGGTCAAAAGGAGCTCATTACTATGACTAGACACAAGAATTCACATTTCCAATTTCTTAAGTGGTCCACACCATTGTAACGAACAAACCTAAAAGGAGGTGGAAGGAACCTAAATTACATAACGGAAAATGGAATATAGTAGCAGTGTCAAAGGAAAATATGTGGATGGCACCACAAAAAGAGAAAGAGAAGGAAATGAAATCTTGACATAGAATGTTTTAGGATTCAAATTTCAAGTGAACAAAATCCCTTGAATGCCCAGTATAATCTGCAGGATTCTCGAATCCAACTAAAGTTTCTTCTGGTGTCTAGTGGAAGACATGAAACCAGCCTTTGTTTTAAAAATCAGACTATCATTATGAGTGACATAGTGAAGTACTTATGCTTTGAAAGAAAGGTATATGTCTACAACACCTTAATTGAAAGATTAATTGCTCCTAAACTATAAGCCCTTTAATACATCAGAAACCAGTCAGTATAACAACTTAAATTATTAACACCAAATCAAGAACTACCATACAAAAGCAGATCAACTTGCATTCAAAGTGAATAATAGCAACTAATACATCAGAAATCAGTCAGGATAACAAATTAAATTACTAACACCAAATCTACAAGTACCATATAAAATCAGATCAACTTGCATCCGAAGTAAATAATAGCAACAGCTAAGAGAAGAATGCACAAAATGTATTACAAACCTCCGTCCACTTAATTGGATGCCTCTTAATCTCTCAAGAAGCCTTTCTCTTGCAAGCAAGACATCTCCAGGAAGCCTGTCACTCCGAACAAATCTCTCACGATTAGGTATGCTTGTAAAAACTTCCAAGTCAACATTGGCTGGAATAGGCTGACTGCTAGAAGAGCCACCTCCTTGATCAAATCTAACTGATTCACGCTCCTGAGAACAATAGTGCAACTCAGTAATCCATAAAAACAGGTAAAGTTCCACATAACTAAAGAATTCACGAAAAGCATATCCACAAAACAACAATTATAAACTCAAAAAATTGGCCAAAATTGAACAACAAAGGGATAAAAGATCACACTATTGCGAGAATTCAATATACACTCAAGCCATAAGTCTTCAGTGGATCAATTTCAGAAAGGAACAAACAGCAAAAGATAGATACAAACAGCAACGACATGATGCAAACAATCATTCTGAGTTGCAGCAGAATGATTCTAGCGTCACCAGTGCAAGTGTCATATCTGTTACTTGTTTTAAACATCACAAGTCACAACTTCAAATAACCAAATAAAACAGAAGTTAAAACATACCATAGAGAGCATAGAATGAAAGAGAAAAATAGAGAGATAAAACCAAAGGAATTTATAGAATGACTTGAAGCTTTGCTTCTGAGTATCTAACTAGGCCTCTAACTGATAGCTGAGATCAGATGTTATCTTCAATAAATAAATCCTATGGTTCAGACTTTCCTTTAAAGAAAAAACTGTGCCTCAATTAAACGAAGGTGTAACTTGCCTACACATGCCTTAAGCCTAAGCAGGCAAGGTATGCATGTCTTTTTAGCATCCACCTTGCCTCGCAACACAATCAACACTGTTTAAACAGTGAGAGCTATAAATGCTAAGTTGTGAATTAAACTTCCTACTGGGTCTAGGGTTATTAGCCTGTAATTGCAGCCAACTCTAAACCTCAAATAAGCAGCTTTCAGTGTTGTAAGATGAGAATTCATAGTCAATAGAGCGGAAATTATGGACGATGATGCTATAAAGAGCAAAGCAACTTATCTAACTGTAATCTCAAAATGCCTAAAGCTTTTATGGTAAATATCAAATGATAAGAATGAGATCATGGAAACCGAAATGATCCAAAAACCTGTTCCGTGTCAATCCAATAATTGGTACTACAAAAATGATCATCTACGGTGGAAAACTAACGAGTTTTAATAACATAATAGTAGGCAGGTAAAGACCTAAAAGCCACCTCACACACCATTCCGCCGTCAATCGTCATCCTATTTATTTCAAATTCTATCATATAAAACAAGTGTGAGAAGAGGGCAAACATTAAAACGCAACGTGTCTACACAATCCCTTTCCTCCACGTTTGTGGCGAATTAATAAACTATCTTTTATTCTCTATTGGCTAGTACACCTATTCCGAAAGAAAACAAAAAAACCGCACCAAAACAATCAAAACTAGTAACCGTCACTCACACCTTCATTTAAACTTCCCGCGCTCAGTTTCCACTTTCCATACTAAATAAACTACAACTAACTTCCTTTACAGTACCCTCCCTCGCAAAGATAGCATCTAAAGCAATTTCCGAAACAAACACCAACACTTCTAAAATCAATCTCAACAACCTCATATCACAAATTAACCTAAAACCAAACTTATCACCACCACAACAACAAAACACACACACACGTACATATAACAATCAAGCACAACTAAAATTAAATAAAAATCGAAACTTTTCCGTAAATTACCAAACCAGCTCTTCGATTACTGTGATTATCGCCTCGCCTAGGGTGATCACAACCCTCCACATCATGATGACGTCGGCGAGAGCCGTGGCTGTGATGATTGTTGTTCCGGCGCCGATTGGGATGAAACGAATGCCCATCGCCGGCGCCGGCGCCGGAATCAAAAGCTCCGAGCTCGTTAGGGTTCCGGCCGAACCGGAAACGGCGGTTATTAAACAACTCAGAAGCGCTCGTCATTCAATTCATGCCCTAACCTGTTGAATACACACAAAGATCAAAGTAATTATACATACAGAATTAGATATAAGTGTATGTATAGGTGTCAATTGGATTGAAATGGAGTGGAAAAGAGCGAGAAGATTACGAACCGACAGCGACTGAATTTATGTATTTCTTGGAAATTAAATGTGTGTTTTGGTGATATAAATGAACAAGATAAATGTGAAGAAGAAATTGCAAATTTAGAAAAGTATATAAAGTGTACTTTCCTTTTTTTCTTTCTTTTTTTTTGGTCAGAAAAAGAAATGAATTTATTGAGCTTTTAAATCATTCGCCATTTACCATGAGCCGAAGAATTTGAATATCTCGCAACCAAATTCGCGGATCGTTTTATAAATTTTAAATTACATTCCTCGACTTTAACTTTACTAAAAGGTTCTTGCATTCATCAATTACTCGTCCAAAGTATGACAAGTTAACTGAGGAATATCGAATGGCTTGAACTGCGCCCAGACAGTCGGATTCAATCTCAGTTGTTGGTCACTGCATTTCTTTAACCCAGCTAAGGGTCTCCCTTGTGTTGATTGCTTCTAACAGTTTTGGATTCAAACTACCTTATTTGCAGGTCGATCTTGCTTCTACCAGTTGTCCATTATGATCTCGAGCTACTATGGCATAGTTGTAGAGATTGGAGAATAGTTGCATCAATATTAACCTTAATTGTTCCTACAGTTGGTTGTTTCCGGCATGTATCTCCTTCCGTTTGAGTAATAAACCTAAAAGAATTATCGATTGTCTTGTGCATTTTCCCAGTTGTTAAGGCTTTGTAAAGCTGATGTAACGATTTCAGTATACCCCTTCCCTTTTTGCTTCCACACTATGTCATTCCTGTTGTTCCATAAAGCCTATGCCACCACAAAGACTTTATTGATCATATTCCTCATGCTAAGTTTCAACACTGTTGCTATCCTTTTTTTAACAGTCGTGATTATGTGTTCATCATACTTATAATTCAAATGTTTCCAACATAGAGCTGACATAGGGCATGTAATTAAAGTATAAAATACTGTTTCTTCAGCTAGATTACAAAGTGAACACCTGTTATCCACCTCAACCATTCTATTGCGTAGCTGAACTTTAGTTGGTAGACAATCACAAATAGCTCGCCACATGAAATGTTTCACTTTTAGCGGGATCTTTAAGTTCCAAATTTTATTCCAGAAGGCAGAGTTACTGCTTGTATGATTTGTCATTGCACCATCTCTGATGCTAGCATGCACACTTTTGACCATGTACTGCCCCAGCTTATCTTTTCTCCAAAACCATGAATCATTTTCCGTTACTTGATGTGGAATTGAGAGGATTAGATTAATGTCTCGCTCGTTAAAAATGTCTTTCACCAAGTCTATGTCCCAGCTATCATGGTTCTCGGTCATGAGTGTAGAAACTTTATTCCCTCTCAGATCTTCGTGCTTTGTGTGAATATATGGATCACTATCACAAGGTAGCCAAAGATCAGCTTCAATGTCTATAGTAGACCCATTATGTGACAATTCGGGTCAAATCCCGAGTCTTTTTCGAAAACTGGGTCAAGTCCCGATTCCGAGTCCGAAATAAGTCGAAGCCTACTGACCCAAATGCAACCAAATTGGGTAAACAACAAGCCCACCACAAGCCCCCAAAAGATCATGATTTGTTGGTGCACATAGTAGTAGTACGTTTTGCCTTATAAAGTGAACAGAAGTCCCAAATCTTATCAATGTGGGACTGGGGTGTTACAAACTCCCCCACTTAAATTCCTGACGTCCTCGTCAGGCCAAACAGACAGCCCATAGGACCAAGATCGTTCCTCTCTAGCCATTGTGGGATAATACCGGCTGGCTTCGTGCCCCTTTTTTCAGACCTCTTGCTATTGTGGGATAATACCACCAGCCTTCGTGTCCCCACCTCTGGCAACTTGACGCATTAAGCTTTCAAGAGTCGGCTCTGATACCATAAGTGACAACCCGAGTCAAATCCCGAGCCTTTTTCGAAAATCGGGTCAAGTCCCGATTCCGAGTCCGAAATAAGTCGAAGCCTACTGACCCAAATGCAGCCAAATTGGGTAAACAACAAGCCCACCACAAGCCCCCAAAAGATCATGATTTGTTGGTGCACATAGTAGTAGTACGTTTTGCCTTATAAACTGAACAGAAGTCCCAAATCTTATCGATGTGGGACTGGGGTGTTACACATTACCTACACGGCTAGCCATCTGATTTCAACAGTTCCTACGCTGCAATGATACTTCTCCACACGAAGCTAGCATTAGCTTCAATTTTTGCTATCAGAAAGTTACCATCGGGGTAATATCTTGCTTTAAAAACTTTGCTAGCCATACTTTCTGCTTGTGTGACTAACCTCCATGCTTGTTTTCTTAAGAGAGCCAGATTAAATTCATGCAGTTTTCTGAAACCCATACCGCCATCCAACTTTTTCTTACACAATCTGTCCCAGGACATCCAATGAATCCTTTTCGGTTTATTTATTGAAGTTCTCCACCAATATTTACACATCAAGCTCTTCATCTCAGTACATAATTGCATTGGTCAATTTTTATGATGGAGGAATTTGGTAATAACAAAATTTGAGGTACATCACCGGAATCAAGATCTATGACGGTGGTTCTTCACCGGAAAATTGAACAGAGTGTGGTGGTTGTATGTAATTGGTGGCTGAGATTGCTTAGGGTAAGTGGTGGCTCATTTGCATTCTCAACTTCTTGTAGGTGCTATAGTATAGAATATTTGTGGAACTCCCGTTGTCAACAAACACCCTGTGAACATTCATTAGCCCAACCTGCATGGTTATAATCAGAGAATCATTGTGCGGATAATGCAACCACCTTGACTCTTCTTCCCTGAAAATAATGTCTGCGGTTTCTCCTTTGAATAACTTTTGTGGCCTCACCTTCAAACTGTTAACATCAGTAAGAGGTTTGTATTCGACCTCTTTAGCATATCTCCCAAGAGCTCGGTTACTCCCATCAACTAGGGAATTGCCTCCAAAGGTTGTTCGAATACTTACAGCCCTTATAAACTTGATATCTCTAGGTTTTTCATTTAGACCTTCACGAGGAGGACGCCCTTCATCATTTCCCCTATGTTTTTTCACTTCCTTGACAATCCATTCACAGAGGTAACCTTCCTTGATCAACTGTTCGATATCATCCTTCAAGTGTCGGCACTCGCAAGTATCGTGCCTTGAGGATTCATGATATTCACAATATTTTTTCTTATCTCTGTTCTGCCATGAAGATAGAGGCTTCGGCTTTCTAAAGAGTCCCTTATTCTTATTCACCTCGAAGATGTGATCAATCGATGCGGCTAAAGGAGTATAGTTATTCACCCTTCTTTTGTAGTTTGATGGCGGATTCCATTCCCTCCGTGAACTTGTAGCATTCACACGGTTGGGACTTTGCGCATTCATTCGATAATCCGGACTAACAGATCTACCTTTTCTTTTAGTTCTTCCTTTCTGATAGCTTGGACTATCCGTCTTCTTATTATCAACAAGAGATTATTCTATCACCATGAAGGATTCTGCCTGCGCAAACACATCGGTCAATGTTGCTGGGTCTTTTCCTTGAAGATGCTTCAAGAAATTCGTTCCCACTTGCAATCCAGCTATCAGAAAGCTTTTCAGCGCTTCATCCGTTGCTCCTCTAACCTTAGTAGATTCATCATTGAATCTTTTGAAGTAAGAAGTTAGACTTTCATTCTCCTTCTGCTTAATGTTTGCTAAGGTAGTGACTGGTGAAGCATAACTCACAGCTGTCTGGAACTTTGTCAAGAATAGATTTTTCATTTGATCCCATGACGAGATTACTTCGGGACCAAGCCTTTGAAACCATTATTGCGCACTTTCTCGGAACGTTGCCGCTAAGAGTCGACACCTTGCCAAGTTAGGGACTTGATATACATCCATCTCGATATTGAACCTTCCCAAGAACTCCATAGGATGAGAGTTTCCATGGGAAATGCAAGTTATTAGTCGTGTTCCGATATCCAGCTGTGAGTTGAGCTTCCCTTACAGCAGCAGAGAATGGAGAGGGTGCTTGAGCAGTTGTTGTGACTCTTCCTCCCTCAAGATGAGTAAGTAGTTTTTTCAAAGGGTTAAATATCAAAGTAGTCACCAAAGTGAAACCCATATATCAATTCATTCATCGTAGTTATCGGGGTCACTAATGCACCATTTTAGTAGCCAGTAATGATACTCCCATTAGTTTGACTTGTTGACTGACGAAAAACGTTTTGACCATGACATGGCATAGGTTGAATTTGCTGAATCAGCTGACAACAAAGATACCCTTTGACGTGGACATCTTAGGTGCCTCAATTGAGTATATCTATATACATGTATATAGTTTATATATTTCTAGATGTGTGCGTGTAAAACCCGATGCTTCTGTGCAAGGAAATGCAACCCGAGAATTTGCTTAAGAACAAATTGGTAGACTTTGGCCCAGTTTCCATTAGTTGATAACATTGTTCCCTGTACATATCCGTTTGAAAAATTTACTCATAAAGGTGGTTTACATATCCAAACCAAGGGATTTACATGTTCATCCTTTGTAATTCAAACATTGAAAATACTTACCAAAATAGGTGCTATAAAATGATATGGAAGCCTTGAGCATCAACTTTAAGTTCATGGAGTTTTTGGCTAAACAACAACTATACAGTGGAATGTAGTCTTGTAGAGGGGTAGAATTAGAGTTTAGGAAGATCAACCGGAACCCGTATATTTTATAAAACAAAATTTTAAATAAATTTCAAAAATTTGCATGGCTTTTTTTTTCTCTAGTTGATTTTTCAAAATAGAATATCATAGTTTTAATCCTATTCACAACTTCTATGGGTTTAATCCTATTTTTTTCAAAATAGAATATCATAAATAGGATATCCTATTTACTACTCCATCTGTTTTTTTAATAATTGACGCTTTGACTTTTGGCACACATTTTTAGGTGCTTTGACCGGGTAGCTAGAATTATTATTTAAAAAAAAATCTGAACTAAAATTTTGATTGTATTTTTTAATTCAGAATAAGAAAATTTAAAAAGTAATAATTTTAGCTATCCGGTCAAAGCACCTAAAGATTTGTGCCAAAAGTCAAAGCGTCAATAATTAAAAAACAGAGGGAGTATCTTATTATTTGTACTTAAAGCTCTTTTTTGTTTCTTAGCTAATTTTATCTAATTTCGCTTCGCACCATGAACTTTTGTAACTACTTTCTATTTAATTTTATATTCTTATTTTATTATTGTAAGTTTTAAAAATAGAAGAAAAGACATATTCTTTTTAGTAGATTTTATATACTAAAAAATTATATTTTGAACTTTTGTATAAATTTAAAGTAAAGTTCCAGCTGTTTTATTAATCTCGTATTTTATGTTGCATGGGTGCTTACTTCCCCGAGAGCTTTTGCATTTTACATATCTGCTTTTGCTTCATATCTACGAGCCAGTAATGAAGAATGGACAGGAACAAGTTTATTATTTGCCCTCGCTCTTGATATCTTGCTTGATGTTGTATTTCCTATGTTAAGGAGCAAAGAGAATAGAAAAATACTCCAGTAGTTGATACATATATGTAAATATATGGGTGTGTTATGTAATGAGGGAGTGAATTATCCATTCATTTGCCACCTACAGTCTTTGATTGCCTAGTCAAAGAAATGAGATGTACATGTCAAAGTCAAAAGTTTTCTGTCAAGTCAATAGTTAGAAATTAG
>PHNY01289562.1:1586-18808 GCA_003724115.2 Anethum foeniculum | reverse complement strand
CTGCTAATATGGCTGCCCATACGCTTGCTAGGGCTTCTCATATCTATTCTGATCGTAGTTTTAATAGGGGGTCTGTCCCTATTGAGGTGAAACAATGTATTGAAGCTGATTTGAGTTAATATAGTTTCTCATTCTTCGTCAAAAAAAAAAAAAAAAAAGACTGATCATTTTCTAGTCTTAATATTTATTTTATTATAATTTTTTAAAAGTTTATAACAATTTTTTTAGAAAGTGTTAATCAACCAATCAAATTATACTCTATTCTAATTATAGTATAAATAGGGTTTAGCAGTAATAGCTGACCAGGCCCGTCTCAAATATTTTAGAGGCCCCGTGCTATGTAAAATAAGTGGCCCGTAATAAAGAAAGAAAAACTCAATTTTTTTAGTTAAATAATAATTTTTCATATAAAACTGAGATCAAAGAGAATATATATATATATATGTATATATATATATATATATATATAATTTCTTTTATTTTTACAATGAAATTAATAGTCATGGGTAAATGAAGCTTGAAAATTGATTTAGTAAAAAAATAGCATGGGCAAGTGAAGTTTGAAGATAGATTTAAGCAGAAAAAAATAATATAGAATTACATTCATGGCTTATAGAATACAAATGATGTAGTTTCCTAGAAACAAGGCTTAGTTTTCAATTGCTTTGCTCTCATTCTTACTGAAACGTATATACATGATATATCTACAAACGGGCCTAGAAAATTTGGGGGCCCTAAGAATTATTGGGCCCTGTTTAATAGGGCTGTTTGCACTCCTTCAAAGCCGATCCTGTAGCTGACAGTGATGAGATGCTTGCTAGTTGCTAGCTAATAGTTGACGTAATCTAAGTACTACTACTACTTACTACTTAGGGTACTGTAACCTAAGTGATAAAGTTTTTTTTTTTTTTTCAATTCTCGCCCAGCTGAAGATTTGTTAAAACATATATTTATTTATAAGATATTTTAGTCGAATTATTCAAAATAAATATAGTTACAGTGTTTAATATTGTTGTTGCTTGATACATATAAGTTCTTTGTTGAAAATCAAGGAAAAATTGTTTCGTTAAATTTAAAAATTACATTTCTAAAATATTTTTACTTGAAAGTTGTTTTTAAAGAAAGTAGATTTCCTAATATTTTGTAAGAAAAAATATTTTTCAACTTTTGCAGAAAGTAACAACTGATTTACCATCAAGTCTCATCAAAAATAATTTCTTTTATATTTAACATCAAAAAATGTGCATATCAAATAAATTACCAAACAATTATATGATTTTGCTACCAGCACTTTTAATAACAATATAACAATTTTAAAAGCATTAGGTCCTATTTGATATTGCTCTTGAAAATTTCACTATAATTTTGTTCTAAAAATCAGGTAATAAATTATTGGGAAAATTTCAAATGATGATGACCTAAAATACCCCAAAATTAAGATGTTTAGACCTCATTATCCCATTTCAGATTTTTGACCCAAAAGACCTCAGAAATACGTTACTTCGTCTGCTGCATCAGGGTGATGCGCAGTTTCGTCTGTCATATCAGGCCTGATGCGGCATTCAGAATGTCGAATTCAACACCAGATATGCTAATAGGCGTTGCGCATTACGCCTGATGCACGAGACGAAAATGCGCATCATGCATTTTTTTTAAAAATTCGGTTGCTACACACGATTTGACCTATCTGGTGGATAGGGAGGGCAAATCAACTTGAAAATGTGGCATTTTGGTGATTATCTCAATCTTAAATTACCGTTCTATTTTTTAGTTTGTCGAATAATGTATGTTTCACCTTTTGTGTACGAGTATTCTTGTACTATAAATTTCACGTACTCCGTTCAAATCCGTAAATTAAGTGTTAGACAAATGTTAAAATTAACTAAATGACTTTATTAACCCTTTAAATTTTAATTTTTTTGGATTTATAATGCGTAACGATCTATTACAATAAAAAATGTCATCATCAAAATACTTAAATAAAATATAGTTTGAAACTCTAAAAAGTATTCAAAAAAATTTTCTTGAAAATAAATTGTTTTATTAATTATTTCAACAAATATCATTATTTTTTTTCACTCACATATAACACCCTTATGTTTTAACATTTGAATAACGTATGAGTAACATAATTGTATGATATGTATAAACTTAAAATATAGAATATCACTCTTAAGTAGAAATATAAATGTCATCACTTAAATATAAAAATTGAAAGGCATAATTAAAACTTTCTCTTAAATGTTTAGTAGATATCAAAATCTGATTTTAGAGAAAATAAGTCAACTTATATATTCTTTTAAAAAAAAACTTCTTTTGAGCATTTACCATATGTAACAACCCGGGTCAAATTCCGAACCTTTTTCCAGTCAAGTCCCGATTCGGAATCCGAAACAAGTCGAAACCTACTGGCCCAAGTGCAGCCAACTTGGGTAAACAAAAAGCCCATCGCAGGCCTCCAAAATATCATAATTTGTTGGTGCACATAGTAGTAGTAGTACTTTTCTTTATAAACTGAACAGAAGTCCCAAATCTTCTCGATGTGGGACTGGGGTGTTACAACCTCAGAGGTTTCAGACCTTCATCAAAACACTGTTACTTCGCTTATGTGTATGGAGTCTAGGCAGTGGGCTGAGAAAATCATACAAGATTTGTTTAATGATAAAGATTAAAGATGCATACGAAACGCTCATCTAGATGTGTCAGATACAAATGATTGTTGTATTGAAGCAAAGAGACCATAAGCTATCACTTAGTTCGTATTGCGTATAGAATGTTACAAGCTCAAAAAGACTTATGATGAAGGGAATACGATAGTTGTTTATGGCCTCAAATTTGGAGGGTAAAAGCCCCTCCAAAAGCTATATATGAACCTTTTGTGGCGTGCTTTGTCATACTGTCTACCAACTCTGACTATGTTGTGGAATAAATTTGTCCCAGTGGTAGATGTTTGTCCTGTGTGCAAAAGGTACAACGAAATAATTTATCATGCCTTGGTGGAATGTCCTTTTGCTTCTCAATGTTGAAGAACTGACGTCTCAGACGTTATACTTGGCTCATTAAGAGACTTTTCTGATTGGTTAAAACAGAATTTTCATATGGTTAATAAAGATGTACGTGCAGAAATATCCAGTATGTGTTCGGATATTTGGAAGGTCCGTAATGACTTAGTGTAGAATGAAAAGCAAACTCAAGTGAACGTTGTTGTTATTTCAGCAAAGCAAGATCTTATGCAATGGATAAATGCCCAAGCTTGATCATCGAAGGCTCTATTCCAGAATCAAATTGAAGGGGATGGAGCAGAGAAATGGGTAAAGTCACAGGTTGATATAATTAAGATGACAACTTATGCAACAACGTTTAATGATCAGCATGCTTATGGTTTTGGCCTAATAGCAAGAGACTGTAGTGGAGAATTAATTCAAGCGAAGAATGGTAACAAGAAATGATTGATTTCAGGAGAGTTTGTAAAAGCCATAGCGATTGAGGAAGCTCTTAGTTGGATTAAAGTAAAGGAGTGGTCTCAGGTTCAGCTGGAGTTAGACAGCTTGAAAGTGATTCAGGCGATCAGAAGTAAGGTTCATATGCTGTCTCCGCTTGGTTTTGTGGTCCAAGAATGTTATGACTTGTTGAGAGAGTTAAACACAACTTCGTTGTTTTTCATTAAATGACATTCTAATATGACGGCTTATACATTAGCTAATGAGTCATATTCATATCCAAATCAAGTTTTCGATAGAACGGATGTTCATATTGAAGTTAAGGATATCTTGTTAAGTGAGTTATGAAAGTAATAAAATCTTTGTTCATAAAAAAAAAATCAACATTTCTATCTATACTATATTATTATAAGCAGAATAGGGGATAATTTGGTTGGTTGGTTAACACCTTCCAAATTTTCTTTTTAACACTTTCCAAAAAAATCATAATTAAAAAACACATAAATTAGAAAAAAACAATAAATTAAAAATCACAAAACAAAAAATATCCTCATACAGCTATGCTGCTCTCCAACTCATACACGAATTTTAAGTCTTACATACACCCGCAAACTGCCGAGGACTTCTCCTCACTTAACAACACCAATAATAATAATAGAAAGAGAAAAATGTATATTTTTGAAAGAAAAATTAAATTTAAATGTGAGTTTGGTAAATTAAAATTTTAATTATAAAACAGAAAAATTAAAGTGTAAGTATTAAAATATGAGTGTCGTATTCTGAAATTTTTAATGTTTCAATTTTAATAATATAGTGTAGATTTGTGATACCACTGTTAAATTTTAAAATAAATATATGAGAATCACTAGATTCAATATAAACAATATTGTGAAATATAATAATTAACTATCTAAAATTTGATTCCGTTAATAACATAATACAAAAAATATTTATATCATTAATTTCAATAATACATATTTATTATATTATTTTTATTATTTATTTTTATAATAAAAATAATTATTATATAAACATTAAGATTACAGATGTTATAGTCGGCCTGTGCATGGGTCATAGGCTATATAAAAGAAATTGAGAATACAAATTATCAACAATAATCTGACTTCTAGTTACCATTGCCATTACTCCATTAGCTTGACAATCTGACTTGTATTTTAAAAATAAGCTAAAGAACCCATGTATTGGATTATTAAGATAAATTATAAAAATAAGCTAAAGAACCCATGTATTGGATTATTAAGATAATAAATTATAAAAAGAAAGGGTTCGTTGTAGTTAGATTTGTGTAGACTAGATAAGTATATTAAAAAACATATTGTATATATATATTTTCTCAAACCAATCATGGACTATAAAAATACGAATTAAATATATTATCCTCTACATATATTTATTTATTTGTAGAATTTAATACAAATAGTCAATTGCTGACTTGAGATGACTTTCTTATTCAATTTTGCTTTGGCTATGCTACTTTTATATATTTTAGAATGTTAGACTTTTCAAATTGCTTTTTGGTTATAAAAATAATTAAATAAAGTCAAATAAAGCTTGAGTTGATAAATATATTTCAAAATTAAATAACTGTTTAAAATTAAAAATAACTTATTATAATAATAAAAATTTAAATTATACATTTTAAAATAATTTATCTTTTAATGAATTTTTTGTATATGTTTCCTTGAAACTCTAAAGTTGATATATATGTTCTTATTATCTTAATAGACCTCGTCAAAAAAGAAAGCTGAAATACAGATAGTTTAAACATTCTGATATATTGATTTTTATAGGTACATTACCAAATTTGTATTGCCTAATCATTCTTAATCGTACCCCAAAACAGCATAATCCATAATCATGCAGCATAATCTTATAAGTATAACAATGTGATCGATGAAGTATAGGGCCTTTTTGGCAAACAGGCCACTTATCGACTTATTTCGAATTTTTTTTTCATATTTACACGTTGATTTTTAGAATTAAATATTTAAGTAGGATTTAGTATCTCTTATATGCAAAAACATGTCAGAAATAAGTAACTTATTTCAGAAAAAAGTACAGTCTGATGTACTTTTTTCAGAAATAAATAACTTATTTCTGACAAATAAGATTTCGGCGCATAAGCAGATAGAAGCTACCCTTTGTTTAATACAAACATAACATGTGCTGGCGTAGACGTAACTAAAACAAGTGGACATATATTCATATACTACCCTTTGTTTAATACAAACATAACATGTGCTGGCCTAGACGTAACTAAAACAAGTGGACATATATTCATATACTTTGCTATACTTGTAGAGTTGTATTTTTGTTATAAATTCGAATATGTAAAAAGAAATTTTCATTGTTAATATTTTTTATTTTAAATATATTAAAAAAAGTTAATTATATATTTTCATTATTAGATTTGAATTTTCATTCTATACTGTTTGAATACTTTTTATTTCAAAAATATAATTTAATTTAAAGAGAATTTTTCAATGAATTAAGATAATAATTTATTTTGTGAAGAAAGTTTAGCAAATTTAAGATAATTAAAGATTTGATCCTATCTTCAAGGCTAAGAAAAAAGATTATTATATTAAAATATTAAATTATTGAAATTTAAGTGTATATCTTTGAGATTAAAAAAAATATTACTTTGTGGAGATATTAAATTATTGAGAATTAAGTGTATTTTTTATACATGTTAAAAATTTAAATGTGCAATATATTCTATATTAGGAATATGTACACGCGGAAATAAACCCTAAATACAGATGGGTTCCTCAAGTATATATTGCTGTGCTTGTCTCCCTGCCCTCTCTCCCCAGCCAAGCTGCTGTACCAAAACCAAATCAAAAACACAAACCCTTTGAATCTCTCTCTCTCTCTCTCTAAGAAATTCTTGTGCTCCTTATATTCCATATCATTATTAGCTTTTGTAATGTCTTACACCAATATATACATCTTTCAACTCTTTCTCTTTTGCTATTTCTTTCTCTAAGAGGGTCTTATTGTGGGTAAGTTCAATATTTTATTCCTGCGTTGTATATTATGATTTCAAGATTCCAATTTGTATATTGGGTTCTTGAAACAAATCTTTTTCTTGAATAATTTCTGGAAAGTTTTGATTTTTATCTAGTTTTTAATCTTTATGTTAGTAATTTGTTGCTTAATATTTTAGTGCTTGTTAATTTGCATATGTTTGTTTATGCAGAAGAATAAACTTGGATTAACTTTGATGCCTTGAAGAATTTAATAGAATTACTATAATTATGTTTTTTACTTGACCTTGTTGTGTTTTGTAGGCTGGGAAATTAATGCTGTAGTAATTTACTGACTTTAGTTTTCTTGCTCTGTTTTATGCCTGAAAGAGATTTTGGTGAACATGATTGTTTATATCTTTCTCCGTTCAGCACTACAGTTTATTAAGTTGTTATTGTCGGAGTGTAATTGAACTGATTATGTTGTATGTTGTTATTTGTATTGGATTGTAATTTGCAAGGCTAAGATGGTTTTGGTGTTATGTTGTAGTGAAGCACAGCACAGGGGCTTGTCAAGTGGTGAGCTTCTATTTCGTCAACTTAATGGGCTGTTTTCAGTCAAAATCTAGAAAGCAGTTCCCGGGGCATGAAGATCCAGTACTTCTCGCTTCCCAAACAGCTTGTAAGCCATTAGCTATTTCACTTGAAATAAGGGCATGTTCTTTAGATATTTTAGCCTGTCCTTTTCCTCACTTACATGATGATTAAGTTGAAGATCCATATGTGTTTTTGCAGTTAGTGTGAGTGAGGTTGAAGCACTATTTGAATTGTACAAGAGCATCAGCAGTTCTGTGATTGATGATGGCCTGATAAACAAGGTACTAAAATCTTCTGAACTTCACAATTGTTGCATTAATCATTGCTATGTTCACAACAAACTCTTGAGGTAACTGATAGCTCTTTTTTTATCATCATTTTTCTGAATTTGTGTTAAAATATGCAGGAGGAGTTACAATTGGCTTTATTTAAGAACAAGAAGAAAGAAAACCTCTTTGCGAATAGGGTATGATTCTCAAGACCTTTTTTCTTGTTATATATACTTAAGATGAATTTGTTAATTTTGATTTCCTGTCACCTTTTAAGTAGTTCTGCTCTAATATTTATGAAAGCTACTTATATAGGATCTCTTATTAGACGTACTATTTTTTGAGTGAAATTTAGTTAATTTTGGTATTAGTAGCAATTTTACTTTTAAAACAGTTATCCTATACATATGATAACGCCTTCCAAATCAGTTGGGAAGTGTTCTGCTTAGCTATTCGGACATCAAAAGCACAAGTTTTCTGTAAACTAAGTTTTTAAGCCTATACAGAAAGGATCTATGCTCCTAGATCAAATTAATTCTGTTTGGATATTCATTGAGATGATAGTATTTACATATCTCTGTAATTCCTGGTATATCTTTTTGCAGATCTTTGAGCTCTTTGATGTCAAACGAAAAGGGGTCATTGATTTTGATGACTTTGTTAGATCACTCAATGTGTTCCATCCAAATGCCTCACGGGAAGACAAAATTAATTGTAAAGCTCAAATTATGCCTCCATAATCTATAATTTGGATATGCGTATCTTATTATCTTGATGCAATCCTTCTTGGATTGTTTAACAGCTTGCTTATGCTAACATTTTGTATTGTAATGCAGTTTCATTCACCCTCTATGATATGGATGGCACCGGATTTATTGAGCGGCAAGAGGTATGATCATGCTAACTAATACAGAAACTTTTATTAGCCTGGAGTTCAATCATTAGGACCTTATTTTGTTTTAAATGAAGTGCACCTTGCTTAACGTAATGTTAAGACCCCCGTGACTTCCTGAAAAAACCAAAGTGAAAGTTGTCATAGTGCAGAGGAAGGATTTAAACAAATATTTTATGATTAAATTAGTTGTGATTAATGAGGTGTTTTAGGTAATTAGATAATTAGGTACTCCCTCCATCCCATTTTAATAGTCCACTTTGTAAATTTCACACATATTAAGAAATAAAAAATGTAATGTTATTTTTCTCGTTTTCACTCAACAATACAATTTAGATTTTACACACAATATTAATTACAGGTACTCCAAGAGGTAAGTAAGTCTATATATACACATAAAAGCCATAAAATACTGTGCATTTTCAATTTCTATGCAAGAATATTTATGAAGAGGGTCTTGTAACTTAATTTAGTCAATATTGGAACTATAAAATTTGCATGCATTAAAGAACATGACAAATATTGTGGGATTTTTTTCTTTTGCAAAGTGGACTATTAAAATGGGATGGAGGGAGTATATTTTAGATATGTGGTAGTAGATTCATAAAAGGATTTTTTTTTCTTTAAAATTTAATCATGTTAGTAGATTAGTACCACTCTTTGTTAAATTTTTGTATCTATCGGGCTGGGTGACAAGTAATATGATTATTATATAAACTCTTGCAGTTCTCATTATTAATCATATTGTGAAGATTGTGATATGTGAATATTTTGAAGTGATGCTTATTGTATCAATTCGAGGATTTGATTGTGTTTATTCCTGCAGTGATCAGTTTTATCCCTGTTTTAATCTTTTTTTAACCTTGTCCTACATCAGACATCAAATCGAATGATTGCCATATGAATACTTCTGGACACAACATTCCTCTACCTTTTATAGTTATATTTTTCCACCTTTCCTCCTCTTTCTTTTTGTTGCCAAGTTCCTCTTTACTGTTAACTGACTGGACATGTACAATTATTTCGAGAGAAAAAACTATAGTCTCCTGATTATATCTCTAGTTTGTCATTACCAACAAGAAGAGCACTCTTTTCTAGAGAATTTGAAAGTTTAGTTACTCCATTAAAAATCATAAGTTATTTTTCACTTCTGTTTTTACCAAATAATAGAATGTAACATGAGAGAACGTGGTTCTAAAATCTGAGTTGGGGCTTGGTGTGTCCTCAGTTCCGAGTTCATGTTGCCCTACGCTAAGAATTATCTGCATGATTGCTGGTTGGTGGTATGAAAAATTTGTAGAATTCTAGTTATATACTCCCTCGGTCCCATCCATTTGTATACAGTTTTTTTTTTAAATGTCTGACACGCATTTTAAGGTGAATATAAAGTATACTTTCATAATTTATTTTTAAACTTTTCTTTTTCTGAATTAAACTTTAAATGTTAGATTTTTATTTAGAAGAAAAAAAATTATGTAACTATACTTTATAGGAGCTTTAAAATGCGTGTCGAGCCCCCATCCCCCAATGTATACTACCTAGGGGGACCGAGGGAGTATTATTTACCATCTTTTCGATGTAAATGAATAATTTCAGCATAGGATGTATTGTAGTACTAGTAATAGTAGCTCTATTTGCAATTCTTAATAGACCTCTTTGAATTGGTTTCCTTTTAATTATTCCTGCCGGAGTACTGTTCAGGAGTTTTCTTTGTGCATTCCAACAAACGCTCGTGTGACTAAAACATCTTTTATTCTTAGCCTAGTATAGGAGGATACATGTACATTTGCAGGCCCGCACTAATTTTATACTTATGTTTCTTTACATATTAATTGTTAAGTACTTGCAGGCATCTTAAAGTATATGTTATATCTGCAGGTTAAACAAATGGTAATTGCTCTTTTATACGAGTCTGAAATGAAATTGGCTGATGAGACCATTGAGATGCTACTGGATAAGGTAAATATTTTGGTCTGAATTCAGTTACTTTTCCTCTTTGGTTAACATTCCTGTTTGCAAATAAGATAGTTTTGTTTAGTTCTTTTGTTACTCGATAACTATTATATTTATTGGGTTGTGCTCTGCTCATAATTTATATCCTGGTGATCATGCAATTTCTAAAAGCTCTTCTGTTTGCTGATACACTTGTTTGTCTAATCTTTTGAGCAGACGTTTTTAGAAGCTGATGTAAATCAGGATGGAAAAATCGACAGAACAGAATGGCTCAATTTTGTGACAAAAAATCCATCCTTACTGAAGATAATGACACTTCCTTATCTTAGGTACAGCAGTCATACTTTTTACTATCTTTTTGTTGAATTTTTAGCAACTTCATTAAGCTCATGCATTTGGTCCGACAAATATGCAGGGACGTCACTACAACTTTTCCCAGTTTTGTCTTCAATTCAGAAGTTGATGAGATTGCTACATAACCGGAAAAATCTGACAAGCTTATGTATCTTATGTTATCATTGACTTATAGTTGAGCAAGTATTGAGTGGATTTTTACACATTAAATAGAAGAAAAATGCTTGCTACTTTGTGAGAGAAAGCATTGACAGGCAAGCCTGATTATTTTTGGCAGCTCTCAAATTGTAGACGCATGTTTTCTTCAATGTTTAATCGGCATTTTTCTCTTTACTGGTTCTGCTTTTGTTTTGTGTAAATATTTGGGGGTGCCATGTTAGATGCTAATTCGTATAAAACTTAAAAATAACAAGCAGTATGGACTATGGATTGAAGATTCTCTAAAAACATTGCGATTTGATAGAGAACAAAATCCGCCTAAAGTATACAGAACATGCCTTTGATTTAATCTTTTACCAATTTCTTGAATAACTAGAAAAATATATGCTTTATATGATATTAATTTATATTTAAAATCGATAAGTTTGATTTATGATTTCCATAGTTTCAGATAAGGGAAAATAAATTAATACATTCTCAAATTATTGATATCTTATTGTTTTAGTCCATGAATTAAAGAATTTTTTCCCGATTAAGTCCCTCAATTAAGAAGATGGAAAATGCTATGTATCTCAAATTGCATTCTATTGATCATAATGAGATGGACCTATCTTTTCACACCAGCCTTCCTAATTAAAAGTTTCCTAATTAAAAGTTTCCATTATGTCATTTCTTTCATGTCTTTCTGAAGTAATTTCTGAATATTTTAATAGTCATTATTTTACCGAGAAAAATCTAAACGCCGGAAATTCTAAAATGTCTCAAAAAAATCAAATAAAAATATCATTAGGTAATTAACAAATCTATACATATATATCAACAAAATAAAAAAAAGCTCAATGTAAGATTTCGGTCAAAATTTAAAAATTTCGGCGAATCGATACAGTTTGGCCACTAGAAATTTGAAATTATCAATCATAAAATCTATTTAAGGTTAGATTGAGCTTTAGTTTGGTTACCAGAACTTGTGATTTGGAGCTCGGTATCATCTTCAGCCGGGACTTCGATTCTCACAACAGTTCAACAACTCGAGAAAAGACGTATGTCACTTCAGTAAAAAATAATGTCCGTTACTGATTCACTAACCGAAAGACTTGAATAAAAAAAATTGAAAATTTAATTACGTCAAATACAAAAGTTTTAATTCAGGGACTAAAATGATAAAACACCAGGATATATTAATTTATTTTCCCTTCGCATAATTTGTATTTTCTAAATCACAAAATAAAAAGCAAAAGAAAAAATCGAATAGAAAAAATCGAAGAGTGAAACCTGATTAACCCTGGGCATAAATTTAGAGAAGCTCGGAGAGTAGAGATTTGTGTTGCTTGCGTGGAAGGAGAATTTAGTGATACGAATTTGAGCAAGTAATCGCTTAGTCCAAAATTGGTTATGCGATTTAAGTGGTTAGATTAATAGCAAAGTACTATATATTAATTTTTTTTTCGAATTAGAAGGTGTTAGTAGGTCGCGACTATTGATAAAATTATATTTATCTATGTTATTATTTTCACTTTAATTTATTTTAATGATGGGGATGAATTTATTATTTTCAAAGAGAATTATAATATTTAGTATCTAATATTTAGTGCAGTATTTAAGATCTAATATTTAATTTTCAATTTTCTTATTCATTATTTAATTTTAGTATATATTTTTTTCCTTCAAAATTTTATAAAAACTGAATTTCTATTTAAAAATATTTAAAAAATATGTATTTAAATATTCTTGGTAGTTCAACTATCTAATTAATTTCAAAAACTATATTTGTCCTAAATCATGAAAACCTTGTTGATTTTATTATTACTAATAGAGTTTTACTCGTGCTACACACTGAACCATCAACCCATCCTTATTAGTAGTCTTTATAATAAAATAATATCAAAATAAAAATACAAAGTTACACATTTCTCCTTTGTATAAATTACATGATATTATTATTAATACTTAAAATTAGATACACGAATTATAAAAGATATCATTTTATTATAAAATTGTATAATTTTATATTTATCGGGTAAATTAGTCATTATTATCATTTTCTAGATAGATTATGCAATATTGACCTATTTATTATATAGATAATCGATATATATATTTTCAGAAAAGTACACTTTTGAAACCAATATCAGTCACTTATTTTTTATATTACTCTTAAACTAGACCACTAATTTTAGATCTTACACGTATAAATAATTCTCTTCATCTTTTCCGCAATCTTTATCCGTCCGACGAATTTGCGTGAAATGAATTTTGATCCATTTATACTCTCTATCAATTTTTTCAGATCTATTTATATTATATCAATTTTTCACCAGTGCATGCTTATTCGATAAATTATTTATTTCTTCCAAGTCGTCTTTTCCGTCTTTGTTTTCACTTCTACACACATGATTTATTTTCAATTTGTATTCTTATGGTGATATCAGCTTGTATTTGATTATCTATATATAGTGATGGTCTGTAATATTAATGCTAATGGTGATCATGACGGTGGAGACGTGGTGATAAATAGGAGCAAATGACAATGTAGTTGTTATGATGATTCCATTATTGTGATTTCAATATGTATTTGGTGATTTTTAGGTGTTTGGAGGTCGTGACAGTTTGATTTTGCTAATCTCTATTTTACTGCGATTATTTTTATTTAAATATTGTTATATGATATTGAGTGAAGAGAGGTGATAGATGGAAATAGTGGTCATGCTATGGTTTGAATGTAATGATTTTTTAAAAATAAATTTGTTAATTACCGAATGATGTTAGTTGTTGTAGGTTGTTGCCGCCGGTTGCCGAAAATTGTTGTTAAAGTAGAAAAGAGACAGTAGTGGTAACATTTGGTACAAATGTTAAGAAAAATTAAATTTGGTAGAATTTGATTAAAAAAATTCTTTAATTTAAGCAAAATAGGTACACTTATGGTAAAAAAAAATGGTTTATCAATTAAATTTTCATATTTCTCTTTAAAGATGCCCACATTTAGTTTCACTCTCAAATTAAAAAATGTTAAAGATTTTGTCTGTAACATTTCTTTATTTTCTTGGTGATTATATATGAGGATGATAGTGACCGACAATTATGACTTCAAGATGAATTATGATTTACTTTTAGGATTTGTGTGACAATACTAAAATTAGGTTGTAGTTGGTTGAATATGTATGGTCTCAAATTTTTTTTATTGAAAACCAAAATAACATCAAACGAAATCTGGTAAATTTTTTTTTTTTTTTTTGCTAAGAAGTTTTATCCTTTTTATTTGTTTCAGCTCCAGTTTGATTATCTTTTTCTCTAACTCTTTCAAACGACCGTTGGATCTTGAAATAAATAGATGATAGCCATTCAATTTGAATTAAAGGAATACCTATATTTTCATTATTTATATTAAAAATAAGTGGCTATTCTAAGAATAATTGAATACTTTATGTAAAATACGTACCTGTCTTGCTCTTCGGTTTTTGGGTAATTTAAGTTGTACAGTACTTATTAAATCATCAATAAGTTATATATTATTTCGCGAGTTTCGCTTGGTCTATAAAATCGTCAAAATATAATTTCTAAAACTCAAGATAAAATCAAAATAAAATCAAATGAATTCCGATAAACTTTTTTTTGCTAAGCAAATTTATTCTTTTATTGTTTCGCGTGGATGATAGTTGTTCGATCTAAAAAGAATATCTATACTTTCATTATTTTAACCGAAAATAAGTAGGTATTCTAAATATAGTTGAGTACCTTATATAAAATTCGTACTTGTTTTTTCTCCTTAGGTTCAAGATAACTTTAGTTGGTTAATAAATTTTAAATTATTGCTAAATTAAAGATGATTTCCTGAGTTTCGCGTGGGCTGTAAATTCTTCAAAATCAGACTACTGGAACCCAAGATAGAGACAAAATAAAATAAAACGTAATTCGATAATTTTTTAATTAAAATATATAAGTATTTTTTGACATACAAAATATGTAATACATGAATATATATAATAAAGTAACTATAATATTTAAATTAGGATTATTAACAAATATGGTTAGTATAGTTGGATGAGAATGTTAAATAAGGAATTTTGTAATATAATATGATTGGTTTAAAATTTAGGAGTGCTATCTTATTTGTCTAAAATAATTCAAAATTTTCTGATTAGTAAACTGCATATCTGGTTAGACTCAAATATTGTAATAAAGGAAGGATATGAATGGAAACAGTATATTTGTAATCTGATTGGTCTATTTTTTAGGTGTGGCCTTTCATTGGTTCAAATTGCATGAAAAGGTATGTGATTGGTTAACTCAGTGGGGTGATTAACTCGGGTATTATAAAGAAGGATTATTTTCATTTTGAAAAGAGAACGAAGTTTTTTTTTGATATTTTTCTAAGATCAAGATATTTTTAGAAGATAAGAATAGATATTTGGTAAGATACTTTTATTAAATAATAATAAAAGAAGTCATGGGTTTGGTAAAATCCCACTACCAATATTTTATTCAAAATATCTACAATAATTCATTATCTCTATTACTCACCGATTACACACACTAACTAAAATTTTTACCTCTTGTAAAATTTAGAACTTTCAATCTTACATTAAGGAATCAAGTATTAGTGTAACACCCCAGTCCCATATCGAGTAGATTGGTGCACTTTGTTTAGTTTATAATGCAAACGTACTACAACTATGTGCACTAACAAATCATGATCTTTTGGGGGCCTGTGGTAGGCTTGTTGTTTACCCAAGTTGGGTGCATTTGGGCCAGTGAACTTCGGTTTATTTCGAACTTGGAATCGGGACTTGACCCGATTTTTGAAAAAGGCTCCGAATTTGATCCGGGTTGTCACATATGGTATCACAGCCGACTATCGAAAGCTTAATGCGTCAAGTAGTCGGAGGTGGGGACACGAAGGCTGGTGGTATTATCCCACAATGGCAAGAGGCCCGGAGGTGAGGACAGGAAGTCATCCGGTGTTATCCCAAAATGGCTAGAGAGGAACGATCTGGACCTATGAGCTGTCTGTTCAGGCCTAACGAGGACATCAGGAGTTTAATGGGGTAGTTTGTAACACCCCAGTCCCATATCGAGTAGATTGGTGCACTTTGTTCAGTTTATAAGGCAAAAGTACTACTACTATGTGCACCAACAAATCATGATCTTTTGGGGGCCTGTGGTGGGCTTATTGTTTACCCAAGTTGGTTGCATTTAGGCCAGTGGGCTTCGGCTTATTTCGAACTCGGAATCGGGACTTGACCCGATTTTTGAAAAAGGCTCCGAATTTGACCCGGGTTGTCACAACGCTTAATTTTGAAAATCGAAGCTCGTAGGTGTAGTTCACAAATTAACACATATTCGAGATATAAAATCATTGGTAAGGTACATAATCTCTTTTTACACTCTACTTATGGTAACTCAACCATGGGATGTGTCACGTAGGCGTGCGGAAGCGCTGATAATGACTAAATTTTTATTTTTCGTTTAAGTGATGTGTCAACCTTTCTCCAAGGGTGTGGCTAGCAATGCTCAACTAATGCTGATTCTGAGTCTCCACGACGGCACGACCTCTTCCCTATAAAATGGGTTAGTTCCCTAACACTCGCGTGTCAGGGAGGCCTTATCTAACACATTGCTCTAAAACCATTAGATCTGTATTTCAAGGATCCAGATCGAAGTTTTTTTTTCAAAGTTCGGATTCATGGAAAATTATAGTGAATTGTTAGCAACCTTCTTTGGGGCAGGCCACTAGATGATGGCCTTAACTTTCTTCTTGTACATTTTCACCATTCCATGGCTAATCACATGCCCAAGAAAATGAATCTCCTCCTTGCAGAACTCACATTTCTCCTTCTTGACGAAGAGACTATCTTCTCGCAGTTCAGTGAAAATGCATCTCAAGTGTTCTTAGTGAGCATCAAGATTATCACCATATATCACAATATCATCTAAGTACACAACGACACAACTATCTAGGTACTCATATAGCACATCATTTATCATATTACAGAAAGTAGAAGGTGCATTTATCAACCCAAAAGGCATAACCAGAAACTCATCAGACCCATACCTTGTCCCACACGCAGTCTTAGGCTCCTTTCTTGCTGCAATTTTGACTTGCCAATATCCCAACCTCAAATCCAGCTTCATGAAGTACTTAGCTTTTGAGAGCCTTTCGAATAGCTCAACAACATTAGGAACAGGGTACTTATTCTTGATAGTTACCTTGTTTGTAATAACCCCAATTTTTGTAACAATTCAAAACCCTGATGAATAGTAACTTTTGCTGATTGAAAATATAATCAGACCACACTATATAGGACATCTTTTATGAAAATTCTGAGTCCGTATTAGTGTTCGTTAATGAATATAAGTGTATGTAAAAGTCATCAGATTTCGAAAACGAGCACTTTTATTTTTCCCGAGAATTCATCGGATACTGAAGGAATTGAGTATAAGGTATTAAAGAATAAAGGATGAAAGATCCAAGGATGATAAAAAGAATGAATAAAGGATTAAAGATTACTATTAGGGTTTAGGGAAACCCCTAACAATAGAAGCACAGATGTATTCCTTCAATCGATCAACA
>PHNY01289525.1:3940-17134 GCA_003724115.2 Anethum foeniculum | reverse complement strand
TCTCTCTCTCTCTCTCTCTCTCTCTCTCTCTCTCTCTCTCTCCCCGGATCGGCAATTACATTGACTTCATTTCTTCCTTATCGGTAATTATATATACTCCTGAGATTTATATTTGTGAAAGCTTCTCTTGTTAATTATATGATTGTTATGTCATTGTTTGTTCTGATTTTGTGTTTTAATGTGGATGACTAGGGTTTATAATCACTTGTTTTTAGCTTTGACTGGATTTTATGTTCTATGGACTACTTTTTGTACATTTATCTTAAATCTCAGTTTTCGTACTCCTGTATAAGTGAATTGCTGCTCCTACTTTACAATTCCTTCTATTTATGCTGCTAAATTAGGATTTTTAAAGTGTAGCTGCCTACTCACATTTAGGCCCTAGATTGTTTTGGCTCTCGTAACTTGATTTTCGATTTAGGGATAGGGTACTCCGCTATTTGGATTTAAATGTCGGTGTGTGTAACATATATATGGAGATAGATAGATAGTGGGGGAGAGAGAGAGAGAGACTATCTGTCAGAGACATATATAGATAGAAAGAGGGAAGGAGGGAGGGAGGGGGAGAGAGGGAGGGAGGGAGAGAGGCGATTGATAGAGGGAGGAAGAGAGAGGGGGGGGGGGTGGGAGAGGCGAATTACAGTGTTATGACTTTTGAGGAAGTGTAGCTCGGTAGTAGCATCACGACATGACAGTGGGAAGTTTTCATTATGTTGGATTAATGTAGACGATTTATGTGGAGAGTATTGTTGGAATTTTGTGGCTTCTGATGCCTTTTTGTAATTAGTTTCCAAGGACGTAGTGCTTTATCTGTCCATACACTGGTTTCTGATTTTGTTTATTGACACGTGGTTTTGTCTGTATCCGCTAAGAAAGTGGGAATGTCATTTATAAACCTATCTTCTTTGAGATTTTGTTGTTGCAATTTATTTAACTGTTAGTTCTATTAATACTATTATTTTATTTTTTTGTAATTAATGAGCAGCACTTTCATTTTAGTTTGAAATAATGGGATTTTACATTTAAGGGTATCTTACTATCCGGTAGTACAAAATTCTAGTATATAATGGGCGGCTGACTTTATTAAGTCGACTCGTGTTATATTAATAGTAATAAATTTGCGTCGTGGGTAATAATGGAAGATAGAGACCGCTTCACATCAATGGTAGATTGGTAGTCCAGAGCAATACTAACGGTTAAATTGGCTTAATTGGTTATTGGTAAATGCATACTAGCATACGTGAAAATTAAAAGAACAGTGGCAGTTGTACAGGAGATTTGCTGTCTAAAATCTCTTATGACAATTCTGATGGACAGAAAGGTAGCAATGAGTCCTATTGTGTCTTTGATCTTTTATATGTTGTATATGAACTTGTGAAGAAATAATATGCTCTGTCATATGCCAGGTTTATGTACTTTCTTATTAAGTCATATGTTATGTTAGAACATATTGAAGTATATTATATCTAATGTTTCATGAAACATGTTTTTACTTTTGAGCTTCTTCTGTTAGTGGACACCTGCTGACTTATGTTTGTTATTCTTTTTTAATTTTAAAGTGAAGGATAAACTTTGGATAGATATTATTTTTATGCAGAAGATTCTAATTATAGACTAAAATTTGGTTCAGAGAGAAGGAATTGCTTCAAGATGGGACGTCTGAAGCTGCAGTCTGGAATCAATGCAATTGAAGAAGAACCAGAAGACTCTGAAGCTAGTTTTCCTGATAAAGAGAGATCTGCTTTAGCATGTATGATCAATTCAGAAATAGGTGTTGTGCTTGCGGTGATGAGGAGGAATGCAAGGTGGGGAAGTCGTTATACTTCGGGTGATGATCAGCTCGAACATTCTCTTATCCAATCCCTTAAGGCATTGCGTAGAAAAATATTTTCATGGCAGCATGAGTGGTATACAATCAATCCCATTGTGTATCTACAGCCATTTTTAGACGTGATCAGATCTGATGAAACTGGTGCACCGATCACAGGGGTTGCTTTGTCATCACTTTACAAGATTTTGAGTCTTGATGTTCTTGATCTGAACATTGTTAATGTCGAAGATGCTATGCACCTAGTAATCGATGCTGTGACTAGCTGCAGATTTGAGGTAACAGATCCAGCATCAGAGGAAGTAGTTCTGATGAAGATACTTCAGGTTCTTATGGCTTGCATGAAAAGTAAGGCTTCAGTTATGTTGAGTAATCAGCATGTTTGTACCATCGTGAACACATGTTTCCGTGTAGTTCATCAAGCGGGAACAAAGGGTGAGCTGTTGCAGAGGATAGCTCGTCATGGAATGCATGAACTTGTACGATGTATTTTTTCACATCTGCGAGATGTTGACAACACGGATACTTCTTTGGTAAAGGGAGGCACTTCCACCTTACAGGAGGTGAGGTTTATCTTATCATGATATTGGCACACATTACATATATGATATAGTATGTAGATATTAGGGGCTTTGCAGCTAAATTTAATCTCTTTCCAGTATAGGTAGGTGTTTTTTATCTGCGTATACTGATCCTTCAGTAACGGATCATCTTGAAACAGTGGTGAACAATAATTGAGCTGCTTTTTGTACGAGGACATGAATATGCTTTTTATTTGCATTTGAAAAATCACTCGATAGACTGATATGGCTTTGAAGTCACTATTTTATTCCTTTTCCTCTGCTCTTTCTTGTTTCATCATTTGCTGTGGATGAGAATTTAGAATATTTGCTCTCTGATCTTATTTATGTTGTCCCCTATCATCTTTCTGTTTCCATTTGTGGAATTTTGTGTTCAATTTGCATCAGTTGCAGCTCATCCCAGTTTTTTTTTTTTTCATGAAACACAATTATATGAAAATGATGATAAAATGTTTGTTTTAAAGAAATATGAAAGATGATTTTTTTCATTTGTCCCAACCACAAAAGGCAACGTTCTTACCTCCGTTTCACTTTTTCCTCCCTCATCTGAACTCCTAGATTATTTTCATTATAATTTTTATCTTGTACATTCCATTACCCACCATATCTTAAAAAAAATATTTGAAAGCACATAGGGTGCTGTTAGTCCCTCTCTTTTAGCTATGTTTCTCTTGCCCCATGTTTGTATCCTTTTCTCCCTTTCTCCTTATCTAATATAATATTAATATACAAAAGTAGAAAACTCTATCCGGCTACTTATTTATTATCCTACTATTCAAATTATAAATGCATTTGAAGTATTCAGCTGTTGTCTCTTTATAGGTAGGCAGTAAACAATCAGAGAATGACAATGGTACTTCTGAATACAATACTCAAGCATCCTCTGGAAGTTTTGCATCCAATGCTTCAACCGGTGCGATGGGTGACAATATTGTTACTCCTGGTAATGGAAAGGATTCCGATCCTTATGATTTTCATTTGATGACTGAGCCATATGGGATTCCCTGTATGGTGGAGATTTTTCAATTCTTGTGCTCCTTACTAGATGTTGTTGAGCACATGGGAATGGGTCCTAAAGCCAACACTATCGCTTTTGATGAAGATGTTCCTCTCTTTGCATTGGGTTTGATTAATGCTGCAATTGAATTGGGTGGTTCTTCTATATGCCGTCACCCCAGATTGTTGGGTTTGGTACAGGATAAGCTGTTTTGTTATCTAATGCAATTTGGATTGTCAATGAGTCCACTGATTCTTTCAATGGTGTGTAGCATTGTTTTAAATCTTTATCAGAATTTGCGTACTGAACTGAAATTGCAGCTGGAAGCCTTCTTTTCTTGTGTTATTTTAAGGCTTGCACAAAGCCGTTACGGAGCTTCTTACCAGCAGCAGGAGGTCGCGATGGAAGCTCTTGTTGACTTTTGCAGGCAAAAATCCTTTATGGTGGAAATGTATGCAAACTTGGACTGCGACATAACTTGCAGTAACGTCTTTGAAGATATTGCTAACTTGTTGTGTAGAAGTGCTTTTCCTGTGAACTGCCCTTTGTCAGCAATGCACATTCTTGCTTTAGATGGTCTAATCGCTGTGATTCAAGGTATGGCTGAGAGGATTGGCAACATGTCAGCTGGTTCAGAACCCAGCCCTGTACATCTTGAGGAGTACACTCCATTCTGGATGGTAAAGTGTGACAACTACAATGATCCGGATCATTGGGTTCCATTTATCCGTCGGCGGAAGTATATTAAAAGAAGGCTAATGATAGGCGCTGATCACTTTAACAGGGATCCTAAGAAAGGGCTAGAATTTCTCCAAGGAACGCATCTCTTGCCTGACAAACTTGACCCCCAGAGCGTAGCTTGCTTTTTCAGGTATACCGCTGGATTGGATAAAAATTTAGTTGGGGACTTTTTAGGCAATCATGACGAGTTTTGTGTTCAAGTACTTCATGAATTTGCTTGGACTTTCGATTTCCAAGACATGAATTTGGACACTGCACTGCGCCTTTTCTTGGAAACATTTAGATTACCAGGGGAGTCACAGAAGATACAGAGGGTGCTTGAGGCATTCTCGGAAAGATATTATGAGCAATCACCTTTGATTTTAGCTAACAAGGACGCTGCTCTGCTCTTGTCTTATTCAATAATAATGCTCAATACGGACCAACACAATGTGCAAGTAAAGAAAAAAATGACAGAAGAGGATTTCATCCGAAATAATAGGCATATAAATGGAGGTAATGATCTTCCTCGTGATTTTCTAATTGAGCTGTATCATTCAATCTGCAAGAATGAGATCCGTACAACCCCAGAACAAGGTGCGGGTTTCCCTGAAATGACCCCAAGTCGTTGGATTGATTTAATGAACAAAGCAAAGAAGACCGCACCCTTCATTATCTCTGATTCCAAGGCTCACCTTGACCGAGATATGTTTGCTATAATGTCAGGTCCAACAATCGCTGCTATCTCTGTTGTATTTGATCATGCTGAACTTGAAGATGTATATCAGACGTGTATTGACGGTTTTTTAGCTGTTGCAAAGATCTCGGCTTGCCATCATCTTGAAGATGTTCTGGATGATCTGGTGGTGTCTCTTTGCAAATTTACAACTCTGTTGAATCCGTCATTTACTGAGGAACCTGTTCTAGCCTTTGGCGATGATTCAAAAGCTAGGATGGCAACCATTACAGTCTTCACCATTGCAAATAGATATGGTGATTTCATCCGTGCTGGCTGGAGGAATATCCTGGATTGTATCTTGAAGTTGCATAAGCTTGGTCTTCTTCCTGCTCGTGTGGCCAGTGATGCAGCTGACGACTCAGAGCACACAGCAGAACCTGGGCATGGAAAACCGCCAACTAGCTCTCTATCTTCAGCTCACATGCAATCTGTGGGCACTCCAAGACGATCTTCTGGTTTGATGGGCCGATTTAGCCAGCTCTTGTCTCTTGATACAGAAGAGCCGAGACTGCAACCCACTGAACAACAACTTGCTGCTCATCAACGGACCCTTCAGACAATTCAGAAGTGCCACATTGACAGCATTTTCACAGAGAGCAAGTTTCTGCAATCTGATTCTCTGTTACATCTTGCACGAGCCCTTATTTGGGCTGCAGGGCGACCGCAAAAGGGAAACAGTTCTCCTGAAGATGAAGATACTGCAGTTTTCTGCTTGGAATTGTTGATTGCAATAACTCTAAATAATCGGGATAGGATCGTGCTTTTGTGGCAGGGTGTCTATGAGCACATATCTAATATCGTTCAGTCAACTGTGATGCCATGCGCCCTGGTTGAGAAAGCTGTTTTTGGACTGCTCAGGATTTGCCAGCGGCTCCTTCCCTATAAAGAAAACCTAGCTGATGAATTGTTGAGATCTCTGCAGCTTGTTTTGAAGCTTGATGCCCGTGTTGCTGATGCATACTGTGAGCAGATCACGCAGGAAGTCAATCGCCTTGTTAAAGCAAATGCCACCCACATCCGATCCCCAATGGGCTGGCGAACCATCACATCGTTACTCTCTTTTACCGCTCGACATCCAGAAGCTTCTGAAGCAGGGTTTGATGCGCTGGTGTTCGTTATGTCTGAAGGAGCTCACTTAATGCCAGCAAATTATGTTCTCTGTGTTGATGCAGCCAGACAGTTTGCCGAGTCTCGTGTGGGGCAGGTTGACAGGTCTGTGCTTGCTCTGGATCTTATGGCAGGTTCTGTTTCCTGCCTAGCTAGGTGGGCTCAAGAAGCCAAGGATGCAATGGGTGAAGAGGCTATCAAAGCATCTCAGGATATTGGGGAAATGTGGCTGAGGCTTGTGCAGGGACTAAGAAAAGTTTGTCTTGACCAGAGAGAAGAAGTCAGGAACCGTGCTCTCTTTTCATTGCGAATGTGTTTAACTGGAGTGGATGAGGTCAATCTTCCGTATGGATTGTGGTTGCAATGTTTTGATATGGTCATCTTCACTGTGCTCGATGATTTGCTTGAAATAGCGCAAGGGCATTCTCAAAAAGACTACCGCAATATGGAGGGGACACTTATCCATGCCCTCAAACTACTATCTAAAGTGTTCCTACAGTTATTACATGATCTCTCTCAGCTAACAACCTTCTGCAAGTTATGGTTGGGTGTACTCAGTCGGATGGAAAAATATTTGAAAGTGAAAGTCAGAGGGAAAAAAAGTGAGAAACTTCAAGAACTTGTGCCGGAGCTGCTTAAAAACACTTTGGTTGTAATGAAGACCAAAGGGGTACTGGTGCAAAGAAGTGCCCTGGGTGGAGATAGCTTGTGGGAGTTGACGTGGTTACATGTGAATAACATCGCGCCAGCTCTACAATCTGAAGTGTTTTCAGACCAAGATTCTGGAAAGTCATGGCCCAGTACAGGTGAAATAGGGGAAAGTCTTGTTCCTAGTGAATCTATTTCTGTTACACACAAGACGATGGTTAACAATTAGTACAGTATTACGTGACCTTGATTAGTATTTGAGTGCTTGTTGTTTGCCTGGCTAAAGCTTAAACGTAAGTATGGAGTGCAATTTGTTAAGCTGTAGTTGGTGTCAGGTACCTGAGATTCAGAATGTAGGCTTATCGGTCCTCCAAGCTACAGGTAGTGGTTGGATCTGACAAGTAAACAGTTAACAAGAGAAAGGATAAATTAGGATATTTTGTAAATGACCTATCAGGAATCAGGATTGCAGTTATCGGATACATATGTTGTAGATTATCTTTCACATCTTTTCCAACACCTTATTTGCCGTAGACAGGAGATTTGTGGCATTGACGTTTGCTAGGTTTTTTTTTTTTTTTTAAGATAATCTGATGGTGGAGTGTAAATCAAGTCTGTAGTCCGAATTCAGCCATTTGTTATCCTATATTAAGTGAAGGAGTTGATTTTGTTTGTGTACCAAAGATTCTACTTCTAAATGTATTTTCTTGTTATGCATCTAGTAATCATTATTCGGCAAATTTTGACCCTTAAAGATCCTTATTAATGTTTATGCAACCTAGAAACCCTGTGAGATTCTGTGTTGAACATTAAACGGTGACTTGGTTGCCGGTTGCCAGCAGAATTAGGTTCTAATGGTGTTGGAGTTGAATTTTAAAGATATTATGTGAAGTTTATCTTAAAATTAAAGTCAAATTTCGAGGTAACACACTTTTATTTAACAAAAGCTATAGCTAATTTGTTTTAATTTGATTGAGCGTGATTTGCTTTAGAGTTCCAATGATAATAAGATTAATACAATTGGCCATCCTTGTATGGTTGCCTACTGATATCCAATACAAATAAATCAAGACAAATGATAACACTACAGGGAGCCATGGAACTATTAACAGAACAAGCATCTGGCAAGCACAAGTGGATCTTGCAACCTCACTAGATCTCTCAAGAAGAACATACATCTCTTTCCATGGTTTCTTCATTTTTGTAAAATGAAGGTGCTAGAATTTTGTAGGGGTTGCTACTCCACCTGCTCTTATGGAACATATATTACGAGCATTTGTCGTCGGGGGATCTAGAAACACGACTATGACCGTAATGTCATCATGGAAATGTCTCCTCACCCCTCTGTCGATATTCTGCAGATCCGAGTATCTCATCTCCCTTTTCCTGGCTGCTACATGAAGCGCGACTTTTATAAGTCTCCTAGCAATTCCCTGAAAGCACAAATTATCCGGATTTAAAAACCATGTATCTTTTACTTCGTATACCAATTCTAGAGAAATCATGTTTGTTGACGACTCAACTATGTTGTGTCATCTCTTTCTTGGTTTCCAGCCATTTTCCAGTGTAGAAAGTTGAAATATTTAGAAATGAACAGGAGGAACATACGTAAAACAGGAACTTACATTTCGAGGGTAGCTGTGGACAACATCAACGACCTCCTGGTTGCTAAGCTGCTCCCATAATCCATCTGATGCAAATATGAGAAACCGATCCATGGAGTTGAGCTTGTGTGTGGAAGTTGATGGTTCTGCACTAAGAATTGGCTTTTTGAAAGGTGCAGGTAATCTAAACTTGGCCAAGAGAGGTTCCCTGTTGAATTCGGCCTTCTTCAGATAGGCATCTCCAATGGATCTTGAAATCTGAAACAAGATTGCTTCACCTATTTACATTTGTCTCTACAGTCATGAATCACAATTGTAACTATCTATCTTAGATTCATAGCCGAACGGACAGTCAACAGACTATTGTTTCTCTTTACAGCATGAACACAGATGCTTTTCATTCAATTGATAAACACATGGATGACATTTGAGAAAAACAGGATGAATTAAAAGATTCTTAGCTGTGCAGTATTTTCTTTATTATAAAGCTAAAGAGGTTAAAACAGATACTGTACCAAAGAACTTAAACTGTTTATGAATTTACAGGGTAGACTCAGAAACTCCATAGTATTACCTGTATGATGCCCTTCACACGCCAAACATTATGTTTTAAAACCACAATATTTGAATCATCTGGATGCAATGAATGAAGCTCGTCTCTTTCAGATGCGATGTTTACATTGTGGTCTCTTGATAGTTGTACTGCTGTGACTCCTGTAACTGATCTATCCGCTCTCCCCAGAACCACTCGAGAGTCTCCAGCATTACCGACATGTAGAAGTCCATCACATATTATTCCAACCAAACAACATGTACCTACTGCTGCAAGTTGTGGTTTGGTATGCCATTGCTCTTGCACGCTAGAGAGAAAATCCTCTTCTGTAGCAATAAAAGCCTTCTTAACCACACTTTCAGATACCTCTTGGTGTTCAGAGACAAATTCTGAAAGAAAAATGAAGTGCTAATATTAGAACAAGTCATTCTCAGTCAAGGAAAATGTTTTGAAAGGTTTAATCTTTTCGAAACGACTTCTTAGCTAGGGCCTGATGTGAATCCCAGAACTACAGCTATAATCTAAAGTACATTAAATTGCTAGATTAGTCAGTGCACTTCCAGTGTACCTGAAACCACAATGTAATGGTGGAATTCATGCAGATAGCAGATGCATGGTTGTATGCCCCAGAGGAGAGCTCCAGTGCTGATTAAGTTTGACAGCCATGCCAACATAGAATCTTGAATATTTTAGTAGTTTTTGGTTTTTGCAATAATATCCACTAATATGTGATTATACTTTTGTTTGTTTTTTCTCAATACCTAACCACTAAAAACTAACATGCAAGTTAAAAAATAATCATTTCCCTTCTTTACTATTTTGATTCTACTATAGCAGCTATGGAGGTACTTCACTCCAAAACTACTCTATATTAAACATGAACAGAATGCAAGATTTTTTTTAGGAAACTACGAAGAACGTTAACAAATCGAGAAATATACTCCAGGTATAGGAAAACATACTCTTAAGATTGGGAAACAGTTTGTCATTTACGAATCGTGATGTCTCCGGTCCTCCATGTCCATCATAGACCCCGATAAATGTCCCTGAAGGACCAGAATTTAGCGAACTCAAGGGTCCTGATACAAGTTGGCTTTGATCTTCTAGCAAACTGTTTGCTTGAATGACTGCCATTGAAAATTCTCCACTTACATGGCTCCCTAAATCTTTATGCCATAACAATCTGTCTCCTTCAGTGGATGGTCTCCAACAAGGTTTAACCATTATTTCAGTATGACACAAATTTCATGTAACTGCAAATATATGCTCATAAAGCTTGTCTGAGGAAACTCCAGTTCTCGATACTAGTGCATACCGATCAGAACTGCAAGATTCTGACACTATCAAAATGCAACAAAACTACAAGAGGAGTAATGACCAAATGTGTATGGGCAGGCAGGTATGTTAAAGAGGTAAAGTCTCTGAAGACAGAAAAGGATTGGTTTTTATGTGAGTTCAAAGAATATGGAGGTGTGCAGATGTTGCTTTATACTTTGAACCTGAGTTTAATGTGTGTAGTGGTGGACCTTCCAGCTCTATGGGTTGTGTCACCTCTCAACAACAAGCTTAGCTGTAAAACCCCATATAGATTTGATCTTGACAGAGTCTGTTTCTGGATCAGAGATAATAAAGTGAGATAAATATGAATAACAAAAAAAAAAGGGTTTTGGAATATTTAGGCAGAAAATCTTTTGGATTGGTGTCAGCTGAGATCTCAGATGATGGGCTAATGACAGATATGAATATTGTGTAGATTTTCTTTATGAACTACTCTTCTACTGTTACTACTAATACCAACTTCTCTTTTTTACTCCATGCTCTGGATCATTTTTTTTTCACCTTGCTAGTTTAATGTCTCTCAGTCTCATTCCCTTTATTCTTGTATGGGGTTTTAGCCTTTTGAGGTTTGTCATGGTCACATATGGCTGAGATTTCCTAGTAATTATTAGACCCTTGTGGGAGATTCTCTTTGATCTTTTAAGTTTTAGTGGTATAGCTGCCCATTTTAATTCCTAAGGATGGTAAAAAACTAAAGCTAGAAGACAAGAGACTAACGATTAACAAATAATTTTTGGATTTTATTTTCTTGTTTTGATCTATACGACTAATGACAGGAGGTTTCTCGCATCATACAAATGGAGGCGGTATTTGAATTTCATGGAAGAAAACAAAAACAAATATTCTACTGCTATGTATATTATATTTATGTCAGAGAGACTGAGCTCCGTCAATGAGGATGATGTAGCTTGATGCATTTTTGACCTTGTATCAGACCAAAATTAAGCAACTGCTATTTCTGAAAACAGAAATCATCAGTCCGGTTCAATTCAACTTTTATAAATACGATTCGATTGACAAAAATTGATACTCATGAATGCCTCTTAATTGATTCAGATTTATTTTTTAAATTTGAGCCTTCAGTTTTCTATTTACTCTCCTTTCATTTGGTTTCTTTCCCCAAGCATTGTTAGTAAGGATATCGGAAGCAATCCATTGATCGTTGTAATAAGTGAAAATTTATCACCACAGCTTTTATTAAGTACAATTTCATTACTGCTCATGAAGCAATGTTTCCCAGATCAAATATTACAACAGCTCCAGCATTTCCCATCATACTGGGAGTATACTATAACATAGACTAAAGGCCTACTCTAATCATGTGTCTCCTCTCCATTGAGCTCTGAAGCGTTTCCTTCACATATCCTAACGTATTAAGAACATCTTCGGCTCTAGCATTATTAGCTATAAGTGGTTCGATGTTAGTAATAGCAGTTTGTGTTGTTGCTGGATATTTAACAGGAACCAGTGCCATTGAATTATCAACAATAGTTTCATCCCGATCTTGATGATTTTCCCCGCAAAAATCCCTGTCCTTGACCGGGGATTTAGACCTACAAGATTGAGAATTCATAATAGGTAAAATTCAAGATCCTATAAGAAGAAATAAAAAAAATGCACAAACAGTGCATTGAGTGTTGAAAGTGCAAAACTTGTAATGAAACATTGGAGAATGTTAGCTTTGTTTTGACGTACCTATGATCATCACGCTCCACATAACCTCTGAATTTGGCGCATTTCAAATCATCATAAGATTTTTCAGAGATGGTTTTATCACAACTAAGCTTCTCATTTGATGAAAAACTCTGATATTCACTAGATGCATTATCAATATCATCATGATTCAAAATTTCTGATAACATCATGGCCTCGTTCTTTATAACTGCCTCATCAAGTTCACCTTCTGAGGACTTTCTCATTTGGGAATCAGGCTTCTTCTTGTCATTATCTTCTGGTTGTCTACAAGGGTATGAAAATGAAGAGACTGTGGATGATGACGATGACAATGCAACGTTTAATTCACTTTCTTCGAAGGTTGAGTATGATGGGGATTCATCTGAAACTACATTTACTATTTTCTTGGACTCGAGTTTCTTCACGAGTGATTTCAGCCTCTTTTGAGCTCTGTTCCTCCACTTTACCTCTTCCTTTAATTTGCTTTCCAGTTCTATCAACTGTATGAAAATCGGAAAAAAAAAACTTTAATACAATTGAAATATCTGATTGATCAAAACTAAAACCCATAATAAAGAAGACAAAAGATACAGACCTTATTGCCTAAATTGTTTGCCTTTTGATTAGCAGCTTTTGAAGCTACTCTCTCTGAAAGTAATCTCCCTCTTAAACACTCTATAGTCTTTAATCCATCATCTCCTTCCACTTCCTTTGCACTGAGACCAAACCCCATTGCAGATAATTTACACACATGTAAACTAAATAGGGTCAGGTCCTTGACAAGCGATTGTTATAACCATCAGTCCGCTGTAATTTTTCACGGATAGGTTTCACACTGAAAAATTTTGTGTTTATTCACCCCTTCTAGGGTTTTTTGCCTATCTGCAGAAACTTATAGTGGACAGATAGTTACCAACAATGCCTGACAGGGACCAACTTCCAAATAAATGAATTAATGAAAGAAAACTCACCTCTGTTCTGCAGTAACATTACCACCAGATGTCATAATGCTGCTCATTTGTTGTCCTACAACTTCTTGATCTTGTGTAGACACAAACTAACTAACTAGCTAATCATTCGAGTTAGATTGCTGATGCAGAAATAGTATAAGTAGCAATTGATCATATTAGAACAGAAGTTAAACAATGTGAGGGAGTGATCTTAAATGAAAGTAAATCTAAGCTTTTAAAAAGAACAAGATGAGGACAACTGTGTCTTAGCATTCAATTCTTAACTGTATACTCCCTCCGTCCCAATATACATGTCACTTTTGGAAGAAAAAAAACGCATATTAAGGAAATGATTGGTTGGATAGTAATTTTCAACTAAATACTCTCACTTAATGCATTGAAAAGTGAGAATATAGTATATTTTAGAAAGTTAAATCTGGAAAAGTGAGAATATA
>PHNY01289521.1:22007-33948 GCA_003724115.2 Anethum foeniculum | reverse complement strand
GTGACATGCTTAGAGACTTTGCAGATGCACATGAAAATTTTGTGAATGGTGAGGAGGAACCCAATGCAACAGCAAAAAAGTTTTATGACATGTTGGATGGTGCTTCTGAACCACTTTATCCTAATTGTTCTAGTTCTACCACTTTATCATTCGTGAACAAGTTGTTATATTTCAAGAATAAACATGGTTGCAGTAATAAGGGGTTTGATGAGTTACTTCAACTTATTGGTTCAGTTCTTCCAGAGAAACACAGCCTACCTGGGACCTATTATGATGTGAAAAAGATGATAAGTGGACTGAATATGGGATACGAAAAGATTGATGCTTGTGAGAATGACTGCATGTTATTTTACAAAGAAAATAGTAAAAAGACATGTTGTGACATATGTCATACAAATCGATATAAGGATCGAAATGGTAGCGAGAAGAAGTTGATTCCAAGAAAGATCTTGCGATACTTTCCACTTATACCGAGACTACAACGTTTATACATGTCTGAGCAAACTGCTAAGTGTATGACATGGCACCATGACAGAGCTGTAGTTGAAGGTCAATTATCTCATCCAGCAGATGGAGATGAATGGAAAGCCTTTGATTCTAGATTTCCGAGGTTTGCAAAAGAGGCAAGGAATATCAGACTTGGCCTTTCTAGTGATGGATTTGACCCATTTCGTGATCCACTAGCAAGGGATTACACTGTATGGCCTGTGGTGGTGGTGGTTTATAACCTCCCGCCATCTATGTGCATGAAAGCTCCATATATGTTCATGCCTCTCATTATTCCTGGTCCCATTGATCCTACAAAAGACCTACATATTTATCTCCGGCCATTAATTGATGAACTAAAGATGTTATGGCATACAGGGGTGGAGACATATGATAGGTCATCGCGCACAAATTTTCAGATGAAGGCAGCACTAATGTGGACCATTAGTGACTTTCCAGCACTTGCAATGTTAAGTGGATGGTCAACAAAGGGTAAATTATCATGTCATGTATGTAGTGGAGATGTTAAAGGCTTTCAACTCAGGAATGGTGGTAAACCTTCTTTCTTTGGCACTGCTCGATATTTTTTGGAACTGGGTGATCCTTTGAGAAGTAGCACAAAGTTTGGAAAAAGAGATTCACGATCTGTTACAGCTCGGCATTCGGGATCAAGGGCAAAGATTATATGTGATCTTTTGGAGTTTCCTCCTGCGGGAAAGTTAACCAAAAGAAGACCCAAGGACTATGGTGTGACTCATAATTGGACTCATTATTCTCCATTTTTTGAGCTCCTGTATTGGGAGACACTCAATCTTCGGCACAATATTGATGTCATGCACACTAAAAAGAATGTTTTTGAAAACATATTCTACACAATGTTGAATGATAAGAACAAGACAAAAGACAACTTGAAAGCAAGGCTTGATTGTGAGGAACTTGGTATACGGCGTGAATTGTGGACTCCAGATGGGAAGACAATGCCACCTGCTCCATATGCGCTNACTGGATTCTAACACTTAAACTTCCGGATGGGTATGTTTCAAATATATCTAGGTGTGTGAATCTTGAAAAACATACTGTTCAGAGGATGAAATCGCATGACTGCCATATTTTCATGCAAAAATTATTGCCCATTATTTGTCGTGACTTGCTACCAAGACAAGTTGGTGATGCCATTATTGAGTTGTCTAACTTCTTTCAAGATCTATGCTCATCTACCTTGAAATACTCTGATCTGTTGAAAATGGAGAAAGATGTAGTGAGGATAATGTCTAAGTTCGAAACCATCTTTTTTCCTGGTTTCTTTGACTCGATGGAGCATTTGCCGCTGCATTTAGCTACTGAGTGTAAGTTGGGTGGTACTGTTACATATAGATGGATGTATCCTTTTGAAAGGTTTTTGCACGGGTTGAAGATGAAAGTTAGGAACAAAGCATATCCGGAGGGTTCAATGGCTGAACGCTACATCGAGGAGGAAAGTGTACACTTTTGCTCTCTATATTTTAAATCCAAAGTCGAAACAGTTCATAATCAATTGCGTCATTTTTAGGCACCTAAAATGTGCATTGATCCCAACTTGTAAGTGTTTATACCCATCCGACGAAACCCATTGTAAGAAAAGGACATAGAATCTTGAGCGTTGATGAAGATAGACTCATCAAATATTATGTTCTTATTAATACATCGGAGGTTGCAAAGTACTTGGGGTAAGATTTTTTAACTCATAAATTTTTAGTTCCCTTCTTTATAATTTTTTCTTATTAATTGTTATTATTTTATAGTGAATTTCACAAGTTGGTACACAAGCAATATCCAGAATTTGATGATGTAGCAAAAGAAAATTTCAAAAAGTGCGATTCACAAATTGGTTTGAAAGAAGGGTACGTGTCCAAAAACATATATACAAATGTTTGTTGTTGTCTTTAAATATTATAATATATTTACTTATATTATTTATTTATTAAATAACTAGGTATCCGATGATCCAAAGCTCAAACACAAATTTAAGGATTTGATAAGAGGTCCAATGCGTGACGTGGATATCTATAATGGTTGCCATTGTAATGGTTATAAATTTGGTTGTGCAAATCCTAATGAACGCACTTCACCAAATTCCGGTGTGCTTGTCATTGGTAAGAAATATAACATATTCTTCAAGTTTATCTTATATACAATGTCATTTTTATTTATCTTACTCATTATATTGATGCTTTTCATACCTAATTTTTTATGTAGGAACTTCTTATAAGGAGAGTTTTCAAAATAATTATGGCCGACTTGAAGAAATACTTGAGCTTCACTACCATAATGGGCATAAAGTTATATTATTTAAATGTCATTGGTTTGATCATACAACACATGTCAAAGTGGATCGAAATAGGATGACTACGGTAGATGTTATATCAACATTAAATGCGGAAGATGTGTTCGTCTTGGCTAGTCAAGCTCATCAAGTTTACTATGCGCGAAATATTTCAAATGCGAAATCACCATGGTACACGGTTTAAACAACGAAGAGTCGTTTTGTCAATGAAGAAGTGGCATCAAAGAAGAACTCTATCTCGAATGATGATGCTTTACAAAATGATGTTTCGAATGCTTCATCATCTCATGTCGAACCGGTGATTATTCATGATCCTAAAAACTTTTTTATTGATTTGAGGTTTATTGAGAATGATTATTCAGTGGATGACTTCAATGAAGAAAACAATAACAACAACGATGAAGTCATGAGTGTTGATGAAGAAAGTGAGACTGATGATGATTTAGTTTAATTTATTTTTAATTTGTATTAAATTTGGGATTGTTGTGACAATTATGTTTAATATTTGGATTTATATATTACATTATGGTTGATTTTAAATTTGTAATGTAAGTTAAGCATTGTTATTGTGTTATTAATTTATTTTTTTGCGATAACAGGTGCCACTTCCAGTAGGCAGTAGCTATTCTATGTTGATATTATTGTTATTTTTTTCTTTTAATCTATCTGTTCAAATAACCCCTAGGTCATGTATTTAGTCCTCAGCCGCTCATATTCCTACCCACTACTAGCGCCGCTCTTGTTTCTCTCAGGCTTATCTCACAAAACCTCACAAATCTCTGTCTTACAGATGAAAATGTCTCCAATCTCACAAAAATCCTTTAAGCCTCTCACAAATCTCTCAAAAGCCTCACAAACTTCTCACAAACCTCTTACATATCTCCAAAGTGCATCTCAATAGGTATTTTTGTACATTGGGTTTAATCTTATTCATTTTTGTGGAATTTAATTAGGGTTTTAGATTTTTTTGAGTTAATTTTGGGAATTTTAATTAGGGTTCATGTTTGATTTTGGGAATTAGGGTTTTTGCTACTTTTTAGTTTTTAAACCAATATTACTTTGTTCTTATTTCATATTTCTTTTGATATTTTTTCATTAGTTTGTGAAGCCAAGTCGACTTGTAGTTGGTATATTGATTTCTTGTTTCTTCACATTAGCTGAGGCAGGAGGAGGTGTTGCAGCAAAGGTATATTTTTTCATTTTTTTTTGTTTTATTATTGTTTGAGTCAATTATTGGTAGGTTGTCTATATTTATTTTGTTGCACTTTAGATATTATTGGCATTAGTTTTATAGTAAAGAAAGCATGACAAACAGTTTACTTAAAAGAATATTACAGCATTCACTTTTGTTTTCATTCTGGTTATAATTTTAGCAGTTTACTTAAACAGTTCAGCCAATAAAGTTTATATAATTTTAGCACTAAAATTTATATAATTTTAGCACTAAAGTTTATACAATTTTAGCATTAAAGTTTATATATTTAGACACTCATTTGGTGCTGATGGTGACTTAGTACAACATTTGACTATTTTTGGTGTTACAGACATTTGGGATTTTCTAAAATTTAATATCTAAGAAGTTACGTTTACGCACTCTAGCAGCTAACCAGTGCTCTGTAGATTCATATCTTCCTGATATTTGGATTCAATTTATTTTCCTTGATTTGGCTTTAAGAAAATAAGCTGACTCTGTTTTTTATTTTTATTTATTGTTAATAACTTCAGGAAATGTTTAAGAGCTGTTCGCTGTTAGTTTTGTTTGTTGTCCTGATGGTAGTGGGGGCTAGTGGTAGTGGAAGCGCTATGAGTAGGGTCACTGGAAATAGAGGGGGAGGTGGCAGAAATAGGGTTGGGGGTCGGGGCCAAGGCGGGGGTCAGGGAAGGAGAAGAGAAGATGTTGGTAGAGGTGTTGGCAGAGGTAATCAAGAAGATCATCAAGAAGATCAGGACTGGGAGGATATTGAAGATGGTGGTGGTGAAGGAGAGGAAGAGGGGAATGATGAGGAACAATTTATAGTTTTCTGATATTAGATTTGGGAGAGCTGCACGCAACGTTTGTGATGGTGATTACAAAAAGAAGCCAAAGCTAGGAGAACCCAAACTTGGAGTTGTAAACTTCATAAACAAAAAAAGGTAATATATATATATATATATATATATATATATATATATATGTTATAGTCTTGTTAGATTTTGAATAAAATAATTGTTTTATTATTTATAAAATTGCTTTAACTTTTACAGCATTAAGGAGTCCCATTACAAAAAGACACTTAAAGCAATGGTTAGAACACGTTGGGGATTTGATACAGCAAAACAAAAGGGACGGGCTAGAGAAATCTTTTTGAACGAGTGCATAGAGGAGTTTAAGGTATAACAGTACATACACATTGTAATCATTTGTCAATTATTATGGCCTTGTTATTTTTTTAAATTTGTTATATTAAAAGTTCTAATAGTAATTTTGTTTTGAAAGGAATTTTATGAGTATCCACCAGAATATATAGGTGATAAAGTTAAGGAGCTGGAGGGGGATGCCGTGGTCAGGAAGCATTTGAAAAATAATTTGAAATGCTATATGAATGGTTGGAAGAGTGACGGTTTGAAAAGGGTTAACGAGGCACACAAAAAGGGAGATATGACTGCAAATTTACGTAATTGCCCACCATATTACCTATCTGAACAAGCATGGAATGGTCTAGTTGACTACTGGGAGACAGAGGTTTTTTCCAAGTTGTCGAAAAATGGCAAGGAAAATGTCAAGCAGTCAGAGATTAAGCACTGCAGTGGAGCGAAGCCGTTTGACCAGCGTTATGAGGTAATTTTTTTATAAGATTAGGTAAACTGATTATGTTATTCTTTATGTATTTGTTCATTTTTTTTTGTAAGAACTAGAGGAAAAATTGGAAAAACCTCTCACCTTACTCGAAAAGTTTGATGCTTCTTACAAGAAGAAAGGAAAAGTGGAAGAAATACGGCGGAAACTTAATGTATGTTTCTCACTTAATTCTTTCAAAAGTATGTTGCTCCTCTAAGTACTCTGCATACTCTGTACAATTCATTCTAATTTAATTTTATTGTATTTTTCACTTAATTTTATCATTCTAATTTAATTTTATTGTATTTTTCACTTAATTTTATTTGGTAGAAGTGTGAATATACCAGGAGTGCTCAAGTGCATTCTATAATTAAAAGTTATATAAGAAAAAGAAACTAGAGTGGATAAATTTTACAATAGTAAAACTTAATTGCCTGACACTAATTCTACACTAGTTGTGGCTATTTTGAGCGAGTCTAATTTTAAGGCTTTTTGTGTAATGTAGATTGTTGTGGAGCGTACTACCCAAGAGTGCAGTTCTCAGGAGGAACCTTTTCAGGATGCAACACCGTCTCCGGGCTCCCAAAAAAAACGAGAAGTTGAGCAGTTGTTGGAGGTTTGTCCATTAAAAAAGGGGAAAGTAATTATGTTTCCGCGCCACACAGTTCCAGAGCTTCTTGGACAAAATGAAGCTGCCAAATATAAAACTTCTCGATCTACTTTAGCCTGCATTCCAGAACGTATTTCAGAATCTGCATATTCTATAATCGGGAAGGTCATGACAGAGGTGACTAACATGGTTGAGGCAATGGAGGAGATTGAGGTAACACGTTCCAAACTTGAAGAAAATGTGCAGAACTTGGCTACTCTTGCTTATCCAAATAGAGATGATCCAGCAGATCCAGCATCTATGATCTTATGGGAAGAGTATATACGAATAGCTGCACAAATGACTTCACCACTCTTTGAGCGTTACAAAAAGGTTATCGTAGAGGTAATAATATAAGCATTCTATTCTTATGCAATGAATTGTTATACATATACATAATATTAGGTGTGTAGTAAACCTTTTAATTTTAAGATAAAGATTTTAGAAGACAAAGAAAAAATCTTTAATAAGTCTGAATTTAGTACTTCATTATTCTGCTAGGTAAAGGCTCAGATATCCCTGAGTTTGGTTTGCCATCACCGACTATCTTTAACATAGGTTGCCCTTGTTATTTGCTCTTAAAGACACCTGATGATATGACTATACTTGTATACTAGGGTGTACAGCCTTTTCATTTTATACTTATGTATTAGTAGTTGCTTTAGTGATGCCATAATTCATCAAGCTAAAAGAATAACTATTAATAAAAAATCTTTGAAATCCCATGTCCAGATTTTGGAAAGTTTTAGATTATATTCTCTAAATTGTTCAGTTCCTAATTTGTGTCTATAATTTGTTCTGTTCCTCATTTGTGTTCCAAAACTGTTACTGGAAAATTTGTAGTTTGTCATGTAACAATACTTATAATTAAAATAGATACTGTGATAAATTCTAAATAGTTAGTTAGCTTCTATATCAATATATTGTGAGTTGGGGCTTATTAATCACTGTTCTGACTTAAATATCATTCATGTCTCAAGTTGGATTTTTTGATTTTTAACTTTGCCTATAATTCTCTAATCTAGTTAGTTACAAAGTAATTTTGAAATTATATATTTGCTACATGGTTTTAATGCCATATCTAATAGTTTATTATTCTTGATTACAGGCTACTACATCACACCCTCCCATGGATCTGCACGAGGATGACAATGATGCTCACATAGAGGATTTAGAGTACCGCTACCCTCTTTGATCCTAATACTTGGCTGGTTTTTTGTGGTCTTAAAATCTCTAAATATCTTCTTTTGCTGTAAGACTTCTAATTAGATCATTTTGTTCTAGTCATGAAGACACTGAACTTATTTTATGTATTAATGCAATATTATTATGTGGATTATATTTTCGACCTACATTTGTGTATTGCTACTGTTACTTTCCCATATTTACTATATCAGTAGTTTAAGTAGCAGGAAAATAAGAAATCTAGTAGTGATAATATTGGTATGATTTGGTAAATTGAAGTCAACCGTAAACGGTTGAAAGACACTATGTGGTCAAGTTTTTTTAACCGGATGCAGTTGAATTTAACATGCACAAGTGGCAAAGTAATTTTTTATCAACCAAATTTAGTTGATTTTGTAAAAGTCATGTTCAACAAAATTTGGTTGAATTTAGGCCACATAGACACGTGGCAAGATAATTTAATCAACGGAAAGTGGTTGATAATAACACAGACAAAATCAATAATTTTCGGTTGATTTTATTGTCATTGGCGGGAAAATGAATTTTTCAACAAAATTCAAAATTGATAATTCAAATTTTTTCAAAATTTACTAAGTGAATGGTCAACCAGAAATGGTTGAAATTAGTATATCTAAACTCAACTGGAAATGGTTGAATCTAATGTTAAATTCAACCGAATTACTAATTTCAACGGCCTTAATTACAACAGGATGGTGACGGTTGAATTTATTCTAAATTCAACCGTTTCCGGTTGATAATATCCTAAATTCAACCAATTTTAAGCAGTTGAATTTAGCCGCTTTTGTGGCAGTGTTAATTATTAATCTTACTTTTATTAACAATGATGCAAGGTATCAAAAACTTTACCGCCAAGATAGTTACAACATGACTTGGCATGAAAGTGGTAAAATTTAATAAGTAGGTACTAGGTATGCATGCAAGTCCTATAATTATCGTAAATAACACTTGAGAAAAAATTTGTAACAATTTTCGAATTCTAGTATTTTATTTTTTATCAATATTAGAACAAGCCACATGTACAAACTTTACAACCTCATAATGATAACAAACACAAATAGAATATATTAAGCCTAACCTAAAGTCCTAACATGATAATAAATAATTTAGTAAATAACGTACATTTACTAAGTATTTGGTTTAATAAAAAAAATAAGAAATCGTACATAATCGGTTTAGATACATCTGATTTTTACTCCGATTAATTCTCAATTTTCGACTAATCTAACTAATCTGTTTACCAGAGAGTGTTTATTTTAACGTGCATATAAAATATAGTTTTGTATTTTATTTTTAAAATTTTATTTTTCTGAATAAAATAAATTTTTATTCAAAAAAAGAAAATTTTAAATAAAACTGTACTTAATGCACCTTGGAGGGGATGGAGGGAGTAGTATATATTTTTCTATCTAACTTTTAGTGTTATTTAGGCACTGGAAAAAAAACAGTCGATGGTTATTAAAAAATAGAGAAAATATGTTAATAAAAAGCTAATTTTTTATAATATTTTAACAAGTTTAACAAAACAATTCTTAATAAAATGATATGGTTTGATTCTATCAGTTTGGTTTCATGAAAATCAAACCATAAGAATAGGCTCGTATGGTTGCTAAAATTTGAAACCATAACAAGCATATAACCAACGGCATGGTTATTTTGATACGGCCTTTACTATTTTAGTATTTTTGATTTTTTTTAAAAATATATAAAGTGCCATATTTAAAACAGAACCCCACTCCATTGTCGAACTGATGTTGTAACTTGTTCTTGCATCCAATTAAAGCAAAAACTTGGAGAGTGACTTGATCGGCACCTTTAACACACCCACATGGTCCCACCACAATGCTGGCGCTCTTAGGTACAACACGATAATTAATTCCCCAAATTACCCCATCTTCGAACTTCTTAAAATTACCCCATATAAAAAGCTCAGACAAATGTTGGGTAGCTTATTGCCTAAGTTAAGATACAGTAAAATATTGAACTCCAGTTGCTTCATTTCAATTAAACTCTTGAGCTTCTCTGTCTACAATCATTATGATTGTTTACTATATATGGCGTATAGTATATTAGGTGTGAACACAATATATATGGACTTCATCATCAAAGATGGATCGTTCAGTATTACATATTGGTGTACTATATGTTGACATTCTAGGTGGTTGTAATATTCTCTTACTACTCATGTATATTTATATGTTGCAGGAACGAGCCATATATAGTAGTAATAAGTATTGAAGTGCTGAATTCCAAATTTATATAAATCCCTCACACATAAATCCCACCTCTTTATTACATTGCAGGTATAAGAATATATACATACTTTTATCTTGTTGCCGTGCTATACAACTCAATGGCGGATGATCGAGCACCTGGTAAGTGGTAATCAATATTTGTAGTTTTTAGATTTTTAGTCAAAGTGTAAGAATCTGTGATGAACATCGTTCGTTGATTGTGTATATATGTATTCTTGATTGTGTATGTAGAGATTAGAGGACTGCGTGTCGTGTCATCGTCGCCGGGGTCGCGGCTTCCACGTCCGAGAGGTAATGGTGATTAACTGATTATACTAGGGTTTCAGTTAAAATGGGACAATTGTGATGTTATTCTTGATTGTGCATGTAGGTTATAGACGACTACATGTAGTACTTTCACATCAAAGAGGTAAGTACTTTTGATTTTACCAAGTTTTGAGTTGTTGGAAGTTTTGGTTTTACTTGGTTGTGTGTATAGTTTCTTGATTTTATTCTGTCCCTTGTTAACTAAGAAAGAAAATTCGGTGATTTATGTAATCCTTATTTTTATATTTAACAGTTGTCTTGGTGATATTTGCTAATCAGGGTTTTGATCACTTTTCTCTTTCTTTTTCTTTTTTCATATAATTTCTGATTTCTCAGCTGCTCAACCTGAGCTCCATCCCCTGAATGTTCAAGTACCTGCTTCCCTGCCGCCTCCTCCTCCTCCTCCTCCTCAAGGTAATTCATCTATGATGTTAATTTTGCATTTTTTAATATTTTTTTAGTTACAAATATGCTTTTACGTGAGTACGGATTTGAGGTATTTATAAAATCGAAATGCTTCTTATTTTTCTTTTTTAATATTTGTGATGTTTTTGAATTGGTTTTACTATGATATTTGCTAATAATGATTTTTATTTTTTATTTTGTTCTAATTTATTAGCACCTGTGCACAATGAGCTAACTGATGGGCTCGATGAACCTCTGGCCCAAATTAAATTTGATCCAAATGAGCTGCTGGACTGGAACCGGTTGGATAATTTTAGTCCAAATCATTTTAACTGGACTTGTATTGAGAAATTACTGGACCAAGACACTCAAGCCCAAAACATGGGTAATGCCTTTCGTTGGATAATTGTTTTTGGTTTTAATGATCAGTTCACATGTTTTATATTTTTGTTAATATTCTGGTTTGCAATTACTCTAGTATTTATTAATTAACTTAAGATTTTTCGTTTACTCTTATTTTGGTCTTGCAATTAGTGTGCAACTGAGTAGTCCTGTAGATTTTAAACTCTCGAGTTAGTTATATCAATAGACCATAAGGCCACCTTAATACTATTTTGTTATGGTTCCTCCTGGTAAACAATACTGTACTCACTAAATACCTTTACAATTGAATAAAAATTTAATGAGTAATCTATTTTTATAGTAAAAATCCTTCTCTATTAGGATTATAATCCTTAGTTATTAAACTTCTTTTTTCTGGTGATATTTGCTAATCAGTGTTTTCACCTTTTTTTCTTTATATAATTTTTGATCTCTCAGCTGCTCAGGAGCTCCATCCCCCAAATGTTCAAGCACCAGCTTACCTGCCTCCTCCTCCACATGGTAATTCATCTATTTGTGCAATAGTATACTAGTTTTATTAATTTCTTGATATTATAGAATAGATAATTGTGTGGGTGTACATGGTGTATAATTAGTAGAGATGTGGTTATAATACAAAAGCAAAGTTAAGGCATGATACTCCTTAAGTCGCCTGGATAAAACTTCAGAGGTGGCAGGTTTAAATCCATTATGTTTCTTTTGATGTCAGAAATGAGCATGATAGTAGTATGTGTATGAATCTTTCCTCGGTTGTGCATATGGAAGTCGTACCATGCAAATTGTTTAGAATGCAGCTGTCAAGAAAAGAAAAGTAATGTTGTGCCTGAATTTATCTAAATTTGTTATAACACACACATTGCCCATTTTTGAAGTCCTGCCAGTTAGGCATCAGATTGTAGTGCCAGGAGTTTAGAACAGCTCTCTAGAAAGGGCAAAGACAAATAGATATTCATGATTTGCTGCTGCACCATTACATGAAAAAAACAATCAAGTCCACCCTCATCCTAAATTGCTGCATTCTGTCCCTTGTTAGCTAAGAAAAAAAATTTGGTGATATATGTAATCCTTATTTTTAAATTTTAGTTGACTTGGTGATATTTGCTAATCAGGGTTTT
>PHNY01289521.1:0-20384 GCA_003724115.2 Anethum foeniculum | reverse complement strand
GGTTCATTTTCTAGAATCGGACGAAAATGCAAGAAACAACGATATTAATTCAACAGAAATGAACAAAATATAAAATATTTTACATGCGCATGGTTGTTGCTGGCTAGTAAAATCCCAGTTACTGGATGTATTGGGTCCGTGGATCATTTCATTAGGAGACCTATATATGCAGAACTGAAATTGTTGTTGGCGATTTAGTCACTGGGAAATATGGTCATCATGTCATGCATAATATTTTCAGTGTCCCAGATACTTACAATTCTGAGCATCTCCGATAGTTTTGTACAGCCATCGACCTACAAGGGGAGCACAAAATTTAATTCACTATAGAGTTTGTTGTAGTTTACATTTTCTCTACTAAACCTATGATTGCCAACCTAAATTTTAGAAGATAGTAGATAATCTGCATTGAACTATTGTTGAACTCTTGTATCATTCTTCGGTGTGATGCATTTAAACTATATATGTAAATACATAACTCTGGATTATGCCACTACTGGCTTTTCGGCGGTGTACAATCCAAAGCATATAAAGATTAAAGACTGTTGTTCTGATATATTGCTAGTTGCTAACAGGTTCATGACTTATACTACAGTACACAAAACAAAGGATAAATCCTCACTACATATGACCTTTATATTATAGTAATATTTCTGGATTTCATATATTTTATAAGTTTAATATCTAATTGCATACCTTTTTCCAACAGATTCGTTCAAAATTTTAAACTTTAAACTTCACAACTAGTGAACTTATAAACTTAAGACTCAATTTTCTGGATGAAATGAATTGATACATTAAAATATTCATACATTATTGTAAAATTGAAGACAAAAATTTACCTTGTTCCATTTGCGCCAGTATTCAGACAACTACAGATAACTTTGAAGTTGGTAATGACGAATTTGATTTCAAACTCTTTGTTGATCCATCCAGAAAAAAACATATCTGAGACGCTATTCAAAGTAGCTGCATTCAGAAATTTAAGAATGTCACATTTATGTTCCAGAACTCAGATTTTCTAAAATCTAATATGCAAGATCATAAATCTGGTATTCTTATTTAACCAAGGTAACTGATTGTAAATATAAAGTGTTCCACAAGTATAAGAAGTGAATGCATCCCTAAAATTAAATATTTTTAAAATAAAAAGGCATCACGACTACAAATGTACAAAATTTACGGATTCTGGAAACAAGCATAAAATTTACTATTTCCACCAACCAATATTACAAAAGATGCCAACTTGCTTCTACCACTATTTGGAGATGCAAAATTAGATTAGAAAGTTTAATGACATACTCTCTTATTCTAAATAAAATAAACGAGTGAAATTATATCCTTATAATATATCATGTATAAAAGGGATCTTATTCAAATTATGGTGCCTGTACTACCAATGTAATATGGATCTTGGGATCTTAAATTAAATAGATGATAGCCGTTTGATCTAAAATAAGAAAATATTTAATTTTTATAATCTAAACCAAAACTAAGTGGGTCTTCTAAATTGAATAGATTAGTTAAGTAGGTATCCTAAATTGAATAGAGTACCTAATACAAGATTTGTAATTATATTTTCTCTTTTCTCTTCAGTTTCTAGAAAATTTTATGTAAATAATACTTTTTAAATCATCACTAAATTAAAAAATATTTCGTGAGTTTCGTGTAGGTTCTAAAATCGTCAAAATCTGATTTCAAGAACTAAAAAATAGAGTCAAAATAAATCAAACGAAACCCGATAAATTTTTTTAGGTTCGATTGTCTTTTACTAACATATTTAAATTTATTATTTATAACTTCAAAATTTTATTAATAACCTATTTAATATCTAATACTCACAATGTATTATTCAACTTTCAATGATAAATTAATATATAATATTTATATTTGTAGATTTAAGTACATTATATAAAATCTAATATTTTATTTATTAGTTTCAAATATATTAACAAACACTTTGATCAAGAGTTTAGAGAGAATTTTAAGACTAATTTTGCAAAAAAGTATGTTTAATATATGAAGTTTTGATGAAGTCGTAAAAAAATTCTGAGTCGTATCTTGATTTATTATTTAATATTATGTTCTCAGCTAAAGTATTGATCTTCACATAATTCTTTTATATAGTTCGTGTTATTACGATTTCTATAAAATATTAAAATATTTTAAATTTTTATAATTATCAAAAAAATACACAAATAAAAGGAACTGTACGACCCATGCATTGCACGGGCAATAAGCTAGTAATTAATAATGTTGAAGATGGAACTTGTAAGGTAGCATGGACATTCTCTTGAGGCATAGAACTTTATTCTCGTGAAATTCAATAACCGTTATTGACTAGCCTTTTCTTTGTTATATGTATGCTGTATAATCTACATTTTACTTCTATTTAAATCTATTCCATATTGATGAGTGAATTAACATGTAGATTTTTCTATCCCTGAAAAGCTGAAGCAACTTGGTGGTCTTTACTAAACCACCCGGATTATGGTGTTGAATTATTCAACTTTACCATTTCTTCATGCAATTTCCAAATTTAAGGAAACTCGTAACTACATCTACATCATGATGTTCTGACTTCTGAGTTAATATGTAATTGAGAGCAGGCTAGTTTCCTAGTAATCACAGAGCTAATGGTACAAAGCATTGTTAGAACATACATGTAATCAGGAGGGGTTCCTGTCAAGGGTATTAGACTACGTATCACCTACAGCTAGCTGCCAGTTAAGATTGTTTTAAAAAAAATGCATAAGGCTTCTTTACCAAAGCTTGACCTGGACTTACTCCCTCAATTCCACTTAAAAACATCCAGCACAGTAAAAACTTGATTAATTAATATCCTCGGGAACATAAAATTTCTTAATTAATCGCGATATCAATTTACTATTTATTTATAACTGTAAATTTCAAATTTTATATGCTTTGCTAAATTCAATCTGTTACCTGCCTTAAACCAAACTTTGACAAAATTTCTCATAGCAAGAGAGGGGGAGGTATGATATACTTGACATGAGAATGGAACAAAGGTTTAAATATCATTGGAAGTGATCTACTACTGATCTTTTATCTATAATTCATAAACACCAGGCATCAAATAGTTTTGTGATATATGTATTGTTGATCAAATAACAGGAAGACAAGATAAGGCACTAACAGTTAGAAAATTAGTATAGGCCCTATAATACAATGAGTATAAATGTCAACTTTAACATAAGTTATCTATAAAGTCAAATTGGGTAGAATGGGTATAGTATTCGTAAACTTATCTTATAGAAGAATTTTCGACAACATGCAGGAAACAAATTATTATTAATACCACATAGAGAACCAAGCAATGTCAAAGCACACACAAATTTAAGTTTATGAATACAAAAACATTCCTGCTAGTTTATATACCGCAAATTAGTGCCATAAATATTTTTATGAGATAAATTAATATTTATAACAGATTCAAACTTCCCAAGAAATTGGAGATGATACAGTAATCACAAGAACTTCTGAATGTAGCCTTAATATACAGACGAAGTGTTCCAGACTCCATAAAAAATAATTAATTAAGAAACTTACCAAGGAAAAAGGGCTTTACAAGTGTGTTATTAGGCATATACACAGCTACAAGAAACCTCCATCATTTTGCAAAAACATCCAAACAAATTTAATAACCTCGGGTTGTGGAGGAATCTTACAGATTTTCCATCTTCCTAAAGTGCAAAGAAAGGCGAAGTTGAAAATTTTTCTTGATGTTAATCAATGATAAACTTAAGATACCAGGCATAAAGAACTGAGAGATGTGAGTGCTACAAACCAGAAAGTGCTAAAGTAGGGTGATTTAGTTAAGAGATATAGTAGGAAATTATAGATTCAAAAATTAATAAAAGAAAAACTTAAAGATTTTATTGTTTGATATAGATATGTACATATATAGAGGCAGAGAGGAATGACAGTCAATATAGAGTATATATTTGTACAATAATGGAAGACCTAAAATGCTAAAGAAAGTTTGCTGGAGCTATAACAATACAAGTAAGAGATAAACCGATCAGCTAATTAACTTCAGGTAGGCGAGGATAAGGCTTGAAATTATATTGGAATGCAATGAAGGTCAATATTAGGGAACTTATATGTATGAAACCATGCCGTGACAAACATGCTTGCATATATAATAATCATTCCCAATACTGGCCACTACTTAAATGTTAATCAACACCATAAAAATTAAGTTAACGCAGAGATACAATTGTTAGTATGACTTTAAATCACAACATATATTATCGGATACGACCAAGGATATACTGACGAAGTAAAAAATAAGAAAACGAAAAATTTCCTGGAATCAACCCAAGCTGATCTTTTAAAGCGCCTGACAATAATCCTCTTCTAATATCCGGCTTTCCTATTTAAGCAACATTAGGACGCCATGTTCAGAGACAATATTTTCCACTGCAAAAGAAGATCTGGTATTTTTTTGGTTGTTTAAGTTTGAATTCACGAGCAGGCAAATCACCTTCTTCACCACTAACATGATCTACTGCAATAAATATCGCAACAAAAGAACAGGGCCAACCATATACCTTGAATTCATGTTTGTTTTGCGGTAGGTCTGCATTCCATAGCAATAACTATTGAGTTCATCCTGATTCACCCCTGTTTGCAGACAATGCATCTACCACAAAGAGTTATTGGCATTATATGCAGAGTTTAATTATCATAAGGCACGTGATACAGACCAGGGGTAATATAAGCTGATCCACGTATAGTAATCTTGACCATCTTTGCACTCTCTGGTAGATTCCATTAACATATAAGAGAAAATTCAATGGATGCTTTTACAAATATGCGAAATAGGTTGTCGTAATAGGTTGCCCTATTTATGTATCAAAATTAATATGTAGAATACAAATGTCCCATATAAGATACTAAAGAATATGTAAGATAATGCTTGATTTCCCTTATGATTCTTGAACAGTTTTATCTCATTTACATTTTCATTATGTATGTTCTCTTTATAAAGGACTACTAATTGGCATACATTCCTTTCGGAACCTCGCAATTATAAAACTATAACTCCATCAGACTCTTATCAACCGGTCCATCATCAACCTTGAACACCATCATTTACAATAATATGATTAAATCTTACTTATTCAAAGGGTAGATTTCACAATGATAATTAAATGAAAGAACCAGCTGAGAAGCCACAATCAACAACCTAACAGAACATGGACACTTCAGTAAAGACTAATTGTACACCTCAACAATTAAGGATCACAAAAGACACCTATCACAATTCACAACCACAAACAAAGAGCATTTTAAGTTCACCTAACATAAAAATGAAATTAAAACTTGGTCTATTTGACCGAATTATTGTATATAATATATACATAAAAACATACAGATCTACACTAAAATTAAAAGAAGAAAACTAAGTTCCTCACTATCCGTTGATGAAGAACTATTCATAATTAAAAATTAATTCACATATCAAAAGTATCAGAGGAAGTATAATAAAGAAAATTTCAAAGAGGCGTGAGCTAAAAAAAGTGAACAAAGACCTAAAACCCGGCTCAAATTAAACTATATCCCAAATCAACAAAACATAAATGTACACAAGCACATGTATGAATGTATATAAATAAAATAAATTCAGATAAAAGCCCGCGAGCCTTAAACGGACCTCTTTTTTTAAAAAAAATCCAGCCCGGTCCGATGCCCAAAATATCTGGATAAAAGCCCGAATTTTAAAATACTTGGTTTTAAAAAAGCCCGGTTCGGCCCGGATAAAAACCCGGGCTTTTTTAAAAGCCCGGATAAAAATCCGAATTTTTCATATTAAATTTATAAATATACAATATATTTCATAAATTTTTAAAAACAATATCATACAATTAGAAGCAATTGAGGTATATTTGGTTGATTTTTCTATTTGTTACATTAAATAACAACCGTTAGTGCTTTAGGTTAAAAAATCGTTGACTGTAATATTAAAGAATATGCTTTAATATTAAAGAAAGAGAACTGTTGAATATAATATTAATGAATATTATTTGTTTCGGTATCTAACTACTATTTCTCATAGTTTGAGATATTTTTTTTAAGGTACCTAAACTACTCACAGATCGAGCAACAAAATATAAATTAATATTTAATATATAAATTAAAAAAAAGCCCGGATAAAATCTCGGCCAGGCCCGCGGGCTTAAAACGGGCCTCATACTTTAGAGGAAGCCCGGCCCGGCCTGATCCGTTTTGAAAAAGCCCTGGCTTTTTAAGGCCCGGATAAAGCCCGACTCGATGGGCTTTTTGTGCATCTCTAGCTTATACTACAGTATTTTTTTCATGATTTTATTAATCATTTCCGTGCGGTGTTTTGTCCCTATTTAGTAAATTACCAATATACCCTTGTACTATACTAATATATTAAAAAATTGTCCTCTATCGGAATTGAACTCATAGAATTGAACTCATGACCCCAATTTTCGTTAAAATAACTTGTGTACCACCTATAACCACTACGCTACATTAGCTTTTAATACCAAATTCAAAATCATCAACTACATACATGCACAAAGAACCCGGTCTATATAATTTCTAATATTTTTTCTAAAATTATATAAGTTAAAACTCTAAAAAAAAATTCTTCTAATAATTGTGAATTTAAATATTTTTTTTGTATTATTTAGTAAATTTTCAGACTACTTTCTTTATACATGTATTTTGTTATATTTGTCATATTATTTATGTATATAACGTGAGATGACTACCATGTGCTCTAGAAAATATTAATATTAAAAAGTATTGTCTACATGTCTAAAACTAGAAAATTTTATGCATAAAAGGAAAAAATTTTAGAATTTCTATACCTGAAAATAATAGAGCACGCAAAATTTAGTGATTAATACTACTTAAATCAAATAATTTTGTGTTAGACACTAAAATTAAGTAAAAAAAATCGATTTACATTTGAATCGTACTGAAAGCTGCAAAAATGAGTGATAATTGAACTAGATAAAACCGATGTGAAACCGAAAATAAAAAATCGAACCAATTAAATGGTTCGGTTCCGGTTACAGGTTCTAATCAAACTAAATAGATTATTAATATAATTTAATTTTTTTTAATTAATAAATATACGTACAAGAATAAATTTGTCACTGTACATATAATTCGGGTAATCATGTTACATCTTACTATATTCGGGCAGCTATGTTGGTAAACATTCTTGCCAGTTTGTTTTGAAATTTTTCTTTACTCAATGTCTTACAAACTAAGAAATAAATTTTGTAGCCTGTTGTGGATGATGGACCTGAATCTACCTTTCGAGTAATAAATTTTGTTGTGCTCAGACATATTTTTTCGGTGATAAGATTCCCAAATGCTAAATAACATTTTAAAATACAAGAGGCTCACAAAGTGCTCCGTGACCATTTGATATTCTTCTAAAATTAAAAATCATTATTTAGGTTGCTTTTTACAAAGAATTCTTCCGTAAAATTTTACCAACCGTAGTTTATTTCAGTCTTATTTTAAGTCGTAACCTAGATAATAGTAAATTTTGTTAATAACTTGTTTCTTGTTTTTATTTTTCTTCGATTTTAAAATCGAAAGGGAACAAATAAAAACTAAATTAAGATTTTTAAGCCTGTAAACTGAAACATTGGTTCGGTTCTGATTACGAATTTCAAATTTTAAATTGAAAATATCTTATTCTGGTGTCGGTTTTAGGCAACCCTGAGTTAAAATAGCCCACGCTTTTCCCTACTAGGCACTAACACAATTATAAATTTAATATTTGGGTACACAAAAGTACATGATATATTTATCAACATCAATCCCAAACAGACCCTTAATATTATAGTCATTATAATACATTTATGTGCCACATATGTGATGATATACCTCACTTCTGCAGGTTTCTTATTGATGCAGGAAACAGAGTAGATAACATAACATTATTGTTATAATCTTTTTTAATTATTGTTGAAAAATAGACTAAAGACACAATATTATTGCGTTAATACTCGGCCATTAACGATTACCTCTTATGTACCATTTTTACCAATGATTCTTCTTACATTTAACAAGTACTGCTACAAATATGATATTCGAGATTTAGACTTAACTAATATTTTCTAATTAGAATGGTTGCCAATTGTCAACCTTAGATAAAATAAGACAAATTAAAGAGATTGACAAGAGAATATCGACTTTGTCACGATTTGTAAAAAAAATAAACGAATCAGAATGTGGCATGTACTTCTTCTTACATTTAACAAGTACGGCTACAAATATGATATTCGATATTTATAGTTAACTATATTTCTAAATTAGAACATCTACCAACTCTCCATCTTAGATAAATCAGGATATATTGAAGAGATTAACAAGAAATTATGATAGACTTTATCACGATTGATGAAAAATATATGAATCAGAATGTGGCCCGTGCTTTGCACGAAAGCACATGCATTCATGCTAGTTAATAATATAATACCATAACAAGTTTGTTTTTCTAGCAACGCAGTAAAACGTGTATATTAATGTCATTTAGATCCTAAGTTTGTTTTTAGTGGTTGAGGTATTAACTTCAAAATATTTGATTATAATCGTTCTAACATGTTTTATTTGATTCCAAGTAATTAAGTAGAATTTTTGTAAAAAGATTATCGATAAACATTTATATTTGTTTTACAAAACCCTATCAGCTATCCACAAAAATATCGACAAAAATCTACAACAATTTTACAAAACCCCATCTTTAGTGTACATAAAAATCAAGTTTTGTAAAGAAGATGATGTATGTTATAAATATGTCTTGTTCGTGATTCCTCATTTTCATTTGAACATTTATTTATAAAAATATTCAACATATGAAATAATTAATAAATGATCTTGGGCAATGTAATAAATATTTACATATATATCATTTTTAACTTATATATATATATATATATATATTAAAATTTAATGAATATTAATTAACATTTATAAAACCACAATATTGATTAGTTTTTCACTTAAAAATGAAGATTATAAACTATCGAACTATCGGTCAATAAGTGATCAATTTTGAACTTATTTGGTTATAAAAATTTAATATGAATTTGTCTCAAAGTCTAGAATGAGAAAATCGTGTTCGATAATTCGATAAGAAAAAAACTCAATTCGTTTAATTCAATCCATTTATAATATTAACTTTAAGTTATAAGGTATTTATGAATAAACTCAACAAAAGTATTTCATTTTAAGATTCAAATTTTAAATACTTAAAATACTTATTTTCAGTAAACTAATTGTTTAAAATACCATTGGCCATCGGGGGATCAGAGAAACCTTGAGGTGGCCCATCGATATCGCCTAGTGTATTTGTCATTATTTTGGTTTCTCAAAAGTTTGCTTGCGTTGCCCACAGACGGCGCCAAATGTCAGGACCAAATTTCTGCAGGGCGGATCCCTAGAACTATATTTGGTCGGACATGCAAGAAAGAGAATGTGAGGGATTTTTCCCCCAATTCACCTCCAGTATGAGAATTAATAATTTGATCTCAATAGGTTTTTATGGAACGCAAGAATGTAAGGAAAAATGTGTGAATAGTCGTGTGTGTTGTAATGTGCAAACGTGTGACTATTTATAGCTGAATTCTCCTCAATTACTGGTTGATTTAGAGATATTCGGGGATTTGATATCCTTTGATTGAGGAAGAAATATCATCCGTTATCTCCGGCTAATCACAGCTGTCATTACGACTAATCATAATTATCCAAATAAGATTAGACATTTAATTATATCTCAAGTTGAATGTGGGTTTGGTTCGACCTATAGAGTTCGTTTAAACCTTTAGGCCCATTGGGCCGAAAGAGGTGTTCCTTCAATAGATAATATTATATATTAACAATAATCTCAATCCAGAGAAAAAAAAATGCAAACACCCTGCATTAACATTACAGTGTTCAGACAATTGTAATAACAAAATAGAGTTTAAAGAATAAATAAATATATAAAAAAAAAAGGAGTAGTGCTACAAGCACAAAATTTGGTACACAGAAAGTTTACAGAATGTTATGGCACATGAGTTGTTATATTTTAATTGGATTATTAATGTGAATGCAGGGGGCCATTTCAATCCATGTTTGCCACATGCCCGTTTTGTGAAAAATTTTGTATACAATTTTGTGGACCTAACATTATTAAAAAAAAAAAAGCAGCTCAAGACACTCACTAAGGAAGTAGTAAAAGGCGAGCACTTTAACTTACCTTTTGCTGGTGCTGGTTCACTACACCATTATACTTATTTCTATACAATGAACTCGTTTGGCATCTGAGGCCGAACTACAAATTCACTTACACGAGTTAAAATCAAGAAGAAAGGGATTGAGGACACGTGTTACTAATATACAGTCACACATGACGCAAGTAAATATGAAGGGCGTGTTTACAATACAGCATCAGCTAGTACACGAGGAATAGAGCCACAATAAGAAGCATCTAGAGGGCCAAGCTGACATCACACACAGCTAGCATTCTGTTAGAGTTTGTTACAGCTTAGAGATAGAAAGTATCAGTATATATAAACTTGTAATGTAACAAAATAAAGCAAGTTATTCATAATGTAAAGTTAAATCTTTCTTCTTCTACAATCTACATTTCTTTCTCTGTAAAGTATATAAAATTGACATGGTATCAGAGCAATTTGCTCGATCTTTTCCGCTGAAATCGTACTCATTTTTCAATTGATCTTCAGATTTTCTTTGATTATCTTTATTCTTCGTTGTGTTACTGTTCGTCTTCATCATTTTGTGTTTTTCGAGCTTTAGTCATACAATAATGGTGTCTCCTTTTGCGTATTCGTCTGCTTTAGCATCTCCGATTATCGATATTAATCATCCTTACTATTTGTCTACATCTGATAATCCTAGAATGAGTCTTAAAACTGTTGTGCTTAACGAAAATAACTACTCGCAATGGAGTCGTTCCATGGAAATTGCTCTCTCATCAAAGATGAAGCTTGGCTTTATGGAAGGATCTCATCCAAAACCGATTGCTAAATCACAACTGCTGTTTCATTGGAATCGCTACAATTATATGGTAATTTCCTGGTTGCTTAACTCTGTTTCTGCTTATATTCGTAATAGCATTGTGTATATGGATTCTGCACACTCAATTTGGAAGGAATTATTAATTCGTTATTCTCAAAGCAATTTGCCTAAACTGTTCAACTTAAGAAAAGAGAGATTTCTCAACTGTCTCAAGGATCTATGAGTATCACAGCGTACTATACTAAGTATAAAACCTTGATTGATGAATTGGAGAGTCTAACTACTCAACCTAATTGTGATTGTCACAAATGTACATGTGATATTAATCACAAATTAAGTGTGTATGATCTGAATATCCAATTAATGCAGTTTTTGATGGGATTAAGTGATTCTTTTACATCTATTCGAGGTCAGATCTTGCTTATGAATCATATACCTACACTTAGTCAATGTTATGTTATGCTAATGCAAGATGAGAATCAGAGAGATGTTAATGTTTTGACTGGTATGAATACTAGTATTGTTGCCTTGAATGTAAGGAGTAATTGAAAACACTTTCAGACTAATAAAGGTCAAGGTTCTAGTGGTTCAAACTCTCAGACTACTGCTAGTAGTTGGAAAAAGAATACAACTGATGCTAGTAATGTGATTTGTGAGTTTTGTCAAATGACTGGACATATTAAGGATTGGTGTTTTTGTGTGGTGGGATATCCATCGTGGCATCGTTTTTTTGGAAAAACCTAAGCCAAAACCAAGGGGATTATCTAATTCATCTAGACCAACTGTTGCTCAGGTAGCTGTTCACTCTAATGAAAATTCTAGTCAGACTATTGCTAATGGTTCTCCAGAAAATGTAGGTGTTTCTTCATTAGGTATGTCTGAGAATCAACTCAAACACTTGCTTCAAATGCTGAACAATAGCATGAAATCAACTAGTACTCAGGATACAAATTCTGCAAATTCAGCAAATTGGCCTTCTGCAAATTATGTACATCTTGCAGGTACTCTTAGTTCTTTGACTTCTAGTTCTGAATCAACATGGATTGTTGATTTAGGTGCGACTGACCATATTACTTCTTAGTTACACTTACTTCTTGATCCTATCCATGTCATGCTTCTTTGCATTTGCCTAATGGTAATTCTATCTTGGTAACTCATGTTAGAACAGTTCGATTTGACTCTGGTCTCACTCTTAAACAAGTGTTATATGTCCCGGGTTACACACAATCTTTTGTCTATATTGAAATTACTTCAAGACACTAATAATAATGTGTGTTTCTCTGCTTCTTCTTGCTATCTTCAGGACCCTATCTCAAAGAAGGAACTCGAGATTGGTAGTCTTAGAGATGGATTTTATATGCTCAGTTCATGTAATCCTAGTAAAACAATTTCAGGTGTTTGGTGTAATCAAATTACTTCTGTTGATGCTAGTATTTGGCATGCAAGGTTGGGTCATGTTCCTGCCTCTGTTTTGCATAAATTGTCTATAAAATGTACTACTGATTTTCAGAGTTTTGATTCTTGTCATTTTGCAAAACAGACAAAACTTCCATTTCCTGATAGCTCCACTTGTCTTACTGAATTATTTGAGTTAATTCATGCTGACTTGTGGGGACCGTATTCTAAGAAAACTATTGATAATTGTAATCAGTTTTTAACAACTCTTGAAGATAAATCTCGAACTACATGGGTTTTTCTCATTTCTGATAAGTCTAAAGTGTCTTACATTCTTATTAATTTCTTGGCCTATTTCAAAACTCAATTCAATAAAACTGTCAAGATAATTAGGACGGATCAAGGTACTGAGTTTTTAAATAGAAGTTTGTCTTCTGTTCTAACCAACTTGGGAATTGTGCATCAAACTAGCTATGTATATACCCCACAACAGAATGGTCGTGTTGAACAGAAACATCGACATTTGTTAAGCATGGCTAGGGCACTTCGTTATCATGCTGGTTTGCCCATTCAATTATGGGGTGATTGCTTGTTGACTGCAACCTACCTTATTAATAGGTTGCCTACTTCTACATTGGCTGGTTCTACTCCTTATCAAGTGTTATTTGATTCATTACCTGACTATAATCATCTTCGAGTTTTTGGGTCTTTATGTTATGCTTCGATAGCTCCCAAACCAATGGACAAATTTGCTCCAAGAGCTAACAAATGTATCTTCTTAGGATATCCCTTTGGTGTTAAGGGTTATCGTCTTTTGGATATAACAACTAGGAAAGTTTTTTTTCCCGTCATGTTCAGTTTGTAGAACATGTTTTTCCGTTTAAAGATTCTATATCAACTGCTAAGGTGGCACCTCATATGTCGTCTCTATTTACATCTCCAGATATATTGTAGTAGATGATCCTTTAGCAGTTTATCCTGATACTTCAGCTATTGAGCCTGTGTTTGATGACACAACTGATCAAGTTGTTGACACAGATCCTGTTGATACAGTTATTGATTTTTCCGAGTTGGTTGAATCCTCGTCTAATATTTCTCATCCACCTGCTAATACACCTTTTATTACTTGTCTTCCATCTAATCATGTTGTCTCTAGCAAACCTACTCGCACTAGAGTAGTTCCTAGCAAATACTCTGATTATACTGGGTTACTCAATCACTTTGCTGCAAAAGCTAATCAGACCTCTATTCATTTACCTGACAGTCTTACCTATGATAATTTTGCACCTGATTATACACATTTTCCTTTGCCCTTGAAGCCAATGATACATGGGATATTGTTCCTTTGCCCTTAAATCAAAAACTAGTTGGTTGTAAGTGGATTTATAAGGTTAAATATCTTCCTAATGGTGATGTTGAGCGCTATAAAGCTCGATTAGTAGCAAAGGGGTTTACACAAACCGAGGGTGTTAATTATTTTAAAACTTTCGCTCCCGTTGCTAAAATGACTTCATTCAGGACTTTATTGGCAGTGGCAGCTGCTAAGCTCTGGACGATTGATCAATTAGATGTCACTAATGCATTTTTTCATGGTGATCTTACTGAAGATGTTTACATGTGTTTACATCTGGCTATGTGCCTTCTACTGATGTTTAAGCCAAATATCTTGGACAGATGCTTGTTTGCAAGCTTAAGAAATCGCTGTATGGGCTTAAACAAGCGCCCAGGCAATGGTTTCTTAAACTCTATGCATCATTATTATTGTTTGTTTTACTCAATCTGTTAGTGATCACAATTTGTTTACTCTTAAGACTGGGGACTCTATTGTCACATTGTTGGTTTATGTTGATGACATGGTCTTGGCTGGTAATGATACAAGTCTCATGACAAAGGTTAAGTCATTTCTTGGAACGCAGTTCAAAACTAAAGACTTGGGTACTCTCAAATATTTTTCGGGTGTGGAGTTAGCCATATCCTCTTCTGGTATCTATTGGAATCAACGAAAGTATACACTTGATCTCATTGAAGATGTGGGACTAGAGTCATGTACTTCATCTGTCATACCTATGGAACAAAATCATCAACTTCTAGTCATCACGGATGTTCCTACTATATCTGATGTTTCTTTATACAGACGAATGGTTGGTCATCTTATATATCTTACGATATCTTGACCAGATATTTCATACTCGGTTCATGTTTTGTCCCAGTTTATGGCTGCTCCTAAATTAGTGCATTTGCAAGCGTGTTTCAATTTATTAAGATATCTAAAGAGAACTTGTGGTCAAGGACTTTTGTTAGCGTCTCAGTCTGATCTGCGCTTAACAGCCTTTTGTGATACTAATTGGGGCAGTTGTAAACTCACACGCAAGTCTGTTACAGGATATTGCATACAACTGGGTTCATCACTTATTTCTTGGAAGAGTAAGAAGCAACAAACAGTGTCCCGATCATCGTCTGAAGCTGAATATATGTCCATGGCAGACACTACTTGTGAGATGGTCTGGTTACACTCTATTTTACACGATTTAGGTGTTTTTCAAATTTGTCCTACTACATTGTATTGTGACAACATTTCTACCGTCTATATCGCTGCTAATCCAATCTATCATGAACGTACAAAATATATCGAAATAGATTGTCATCTAGTTCGTGAAAAGTTATAACATGGGGTTATTACTACTGCATATCTACCCACACGTGAGCAACCTGCAGATCTGTTTACTAAAGCCCTAGGTGCAGTGCATTTACGCTATCTTATTGGCAAGTTAGGAGTACTCAATCTATTTGGCCCTCCTAACTTGAGGGGGGATGTTACTAGTATACAATCACATATGACGCATATGACGCAAGTAAATAGGAAGGGCGTGTTTACAATACAGCATCAGCTAGTACACAAGGAACAGAGCCACAATAAGAAGCATCTAGAGGGCTAAGCTGACATCACATACAGCTGGCATTCTGTTAGAGTTTGTTACAGCTTAAAAATAATAGAAATTATCAGTATATATAAACTTGTAATGTAACAAGATAAAGCAAGTTGTTCACAATGTGAAGTTCAGTCTTTCTTCTTCTACAATCTACATTTCTTTCTCTGTAAAGTATACAAAATTGACAACACGGCTATACTTTTGCACAAGAAGGGGAAAACTGACGACCATTTTTCATTGCAGAGATATAACCAACAATATTATGATCGAGATCCAATATCAAGAATCTAGAAGTATAACAAACAGTCATTAAAGAACCTTAGGCTTCATTTGGATCGGGGGTTGGGAAGCGTTGGGCTGGGGCGGGTTGGGCTGGGTTTCATGAACCCCTATTTGGGAAACTTTTTTAAAGGAGGGGTTGGGCTAGCAGGGGTTAACCGGGGGGTGGGAGGGGTTAGTTTTCAATTGCAAAAATAAAGACTCCCAACACCCTAAATCGGGGTGTTCATTTTTACGATCTATACTCAGTTCCATCAACTCATTACTCGAGCTTTCTCAATCCTGGTATACGGCGTTATATCTCAAAGTATATTCACAATTCTCATCTCTCTCTCTCTCATCTGTTAGCTCTCCCTCTCTCATCTATTTCGCTTTCTCTCCTTTCTCACTTCTCTCTCTCTCTCTTTGTCTCTCTCTCCCTTCCTCCCTCCCTCTCACTCATAAAAACACATCTGTGTATTGATTTGTGTTAAGGAATTACTATTATGAGCCATTTACATTATTTTTGTATATCTGTATTTCATTTGTGTATGTATACTATGATAAAGGATAGTGTTTATATAGTTTGAGTAATGTTTATAACCTATTCGATGAAATGTTTCATAGAAAGTAACTATTGAAGTGACATATTCTTCTTTATTTAGCATAGTTGTTGTTTTTGGGATTTTGAAACTATATTGTATCTCTGAGAAAATTTCATATTACAAGGTGAGGTTCAATCGAGTTAGGTGGCGAGGAGGCGTAGAGTGTGTGGATTACACTATAAAGACGTGTTCTTATTTTGTTAGAGGAGCACGTTAGTGGCCGAAAAGAATACATGACCTTTGAAGGGGTTGGAATAAGCTTGTGACCCTCCTATTAAATACAATTAGAATAAGCTTGGGCCCCAAGTATCAATTAAGTTTCAAAGTGCAACAAAGACATGATTTTTTTTACATTAGAAGTTCTTATGCATTGCATCTACAAGGAAATTACCTGGCCTGAATAATCGAAAAATGGCATATATATTACTTATCAGGGAAGGTCAGAGAATTCGGCCGTAGAGGCCATGTTGCAAAGCTCTGCATAGTCTTAGTTCCCTTGCTTGTTGCATCTAGTTGGAGTTTCGCGAGTTGATGACTACTGGCACCATTGGCAAGATGTATTTGCTGGAGGTGTTCTAGGTAGTTATATTATTTGTTGACATTTAGAAATTACACAGGTTTAAGTTAATTTTTCATATCACTTATCTTTCTCAATATTTCCGTTCTTTTACTATGCAGGGTTGACAGTAGCTTCATTTTCTTATTTGCAGTTCTTTCCACCACCTTATGACATTGAATGTACTTTTTTACTGATTTACACTTGCAATAGTTTGTTGTTTAATTACAGAATTGTCTGTGAATTTGTGATAAGAGTATCTTAAAATTAGTTTTTTCTATTATGCCACAATTGTCTGTGAATCTGTGAACCTTGTTTCTTGTTTATTATCTATTCGAAGTCCTAATGTCTGTTTCATAGTTAAGAAGATTGGTTTCTTCTACAGGCTCTTGTTTAATTTTGATCCAGGTACTAGTGTTAAATATGTTGTAAAATGTCTTGACCATATCGAACTGCTTACTTGTCCGGTCCAGTATCACCTGTTAAAGACATGTTTGTGTTATATGCCCGATTCTATGATTTTAAGAATCCGAAACTTCAGGTGCCTATTCGAGTATTCGTCTACGTAGTTATTTCAAAGATCATGTATTGTTTTAGTATAATCTGATTCTGTAATACACTAATTGTAGTAGAATAATAACAAAATGAGGTTCTCATAAGCACCACTTGCAATTCGCAGGACATGTTTGTTGAATTTTTAAAAACATTTTTAAAAAATAGAGGATATATGTTCAACTTATTTCTTGAGTTTGGTTTTATTCCCGAATAAAAGTAGAATTTTTAGATTTTTGACTTTGGGGGTTTATCATTTTTTGGGATTTTTTATTTTTCTTTGAATTGCTGGTTATGTTCACATCTTTATTTTGAGTCATGATTTTTGAGTTGAATTAGGAAAATGAAAATGATACAAATTTAACTTTCATGCTTGCTTCATACAACATGAATGAAATTCTAGCAGCGGGTATTAGTTTAGCATAACTGAGACCATCCAGACCAAGTGCATAGTACAAACTATTTACTTCTTCCCGTTCAAGAATAATAGCAAGAGCATGAAGCACACTCTTATAAACTTGTCTTATACTCACCGACCTGACTTGCATAGATTTCCATGCTACCTCGAGAGAAAATGTACCACTGTTTAATATAGCACCAGCAGCAGCCAACGGAACCTATGATTCTACTATTTTGCCTCCAGTAAATCTTGTTGCTTAATACTTCTTAGTTGCTGCTTCTCGTTTTTTCCAAAAATTATTCTACTATTTTGCCTCCAGTAAATCTTGTTGCTTAATACTTCTTAGTTTTATGTGTGCACCATACCCATTTTCTTACCATGTAGCTTTTTCTACATAATCAATAGAAAAATCTTGAGGGATATCAAGTCATTTGCATTTTGTAGACTTTTAGACTTGCTAGATACTCGGATGCTTTATACTATAAAATAGCTCTGTTTTTTAATAAATACTGTTTAGCTTTATATGAGAAATTTGAGGGTTTGCATATATATATATATAAGTTTACTCGCATTTCTTTTGTTGTTAAATTAGGTTTATTATTGCCGTGTTTATTAATGGTACCTTGAGTATATTATAGTTTGGTTCGGTGATAAGTGTGTACTTAATATTCTGATTTTATGCTTATCATTTCTGCATTTTTTTAATCTTGTTTTGTTTTGGCCTTACAGGGTGTGCTGTACCATGGCTTGGTGGACCAAAGTAGATCAAGCATGAATTCTATTATGGAGATGCTGCTGCTACTCTTGTATTAAATTTGCTTTTATTAAATTTGTAGTTTTTTTTGTATTATTTAATATTACACTTTGCTAGCTGCTGTTGGGTGGCAGTAAACTTTTGACATTAAAAAAGAAAGCTTGTTCAATTTGCTCATAATTGCTGCATATATATTCACATGTTACATTCTAATTTGCTTCATTGATACCCTTTGAATAATTGTTTCGACCCTTTTTATATATACATGGAGCATATAAAGTTTCTCTTTGAATTTATTTTTCGAAGTATGAAAATAAATTAATACATTCGAATAATTTTAATTAGTAATTATAGATATTTTATATTCATAATATATCAATTTGGGTGCTTTTCCATATAATATAATTTACTAAGGTAATTTTTTAAATTAAAATTTTAAATAAAAAATATCATTCTAACATTACTTACCAACCTCCTCTAACCTTTTATCCTATAACCTTTCATCCAAATGAGGTAGGGGTTCAACCCTTCCTTAATCAACCCTTCAATCCAAACAAGGTAAGGGTTCAACCCTTCTCAACCTAACCCAACCTATCCCTTCCCAACCCAACCCAACCCAACCTAACCCTTACCTTCCCAACCCTCCATCCAAACAAAGCCTTAAATTACTACTTCCAGTTATTGTTTACCAACATTAATAAATCTAAGTGAATAATATTTACTCACTAACGATATCCTATTGATCATTTAAAAGAATTTTTCGAATGGTTCTGAAGCCTCTCCAAACATTGCTCATCATCAGCGTCTGATTCACCTTGAAAATTCTTTATTCGATGTCATCTAATAGCAACTTTTATTCTGTGAAATTAGTCTCATTAGGGAAGAACTGGTGTTTATTGCCTTCATACATGTAGCACAATTCCCACTTGCCACTAGTTCTATGTCAATGATATAGTTACAACAACTATTACTCTTAACAGTTTGTAGAAACATACCACTTTAAATGCATACTTGGCAAACAGATGACCTTCAACCTTGCTCAATGAGACTCAGCTCTTCCCTCTGCAACCGATTTAACCTCAGAGCCCTTTTAATCTTTCAAAAGCAGGGTACAAATTATGGGTCGTTTAAGGTTTCTTGAAAAATATAACTTATGACTTAAAAGTAGTGTCGTATAAGTAGTATAAGAGATATGAATATTGTAAGTATAAGGGATATGAATATTGTAAGTTATAAGTTATTTAGGTATTTGGATAATTTTAATTATAAGTTAATTATAAATTGTTGAATTGTTTGGTAAACATAACTTATAAGTTAANAATTTTTTTATTAAAAATAATTTAAAATTTTAATATAATAATTGAATATATTAATATAAAATTTAGAAAGACAAAATTTAAAATTTAAATATTGAAATACAAATTTTAAATAACAAATTTGCTATTTTTGGAAATAATACATGTAATTTTATTTAATTTCAGTTTAAATTAAATTAAAAAATATGTACAACAATCTTATCACCTTTTATAATTCACATTAGTGTCACTGGTCTCCATCCTTATTCTATTATATAAAAGCCGAAATATTAAAAATTAATTGGTCATTAAATCGGTAGTACTTTTTATTTTTACCTAATTATCCTTAATTAATTTTGAACTTATTTATTTAGTTTTGTTTTTATTGAAACTGTTGTGGAATAAAATTTATACTTTTGAACTAAGATGGAGAGCTTCAAGCTTTTATGATTGGTCTCGTGTTTCGTGACTTAATCTACCTTCACAAGATGCCTACGTACCTTGTATTGTGCCAAGGATCAAGTCAAAAAACGTAGTTCTGGGTTGAGGGGTCAGGCCCCTTTTATAGGTGATGAACCCATGAATTAGATTAGGGTTGG
>PHNY01289504.1:615-13017 GCA_003724115.2 Anethum foeniculum | reverse complement strand
TCCTGTCTTCAACTTCAGGATTCCTGTGCTTCATAGGTTTAATATTATTTGCCTGTTTCCTATCCTAGTTGAGTTATATTACCTCTATTACATATTACGTTACATTATGCTTTACAATATTCAACCCTTCCTCTCGTTGCTTTTTCTAGTTTTGAAACACTTTTTTATAGGTCCCCGGTGGAAACGGTGGAAACAGTGAATTTGGTTTCCACCTAGGGCTATAAGGGACATTTGGATCTCGGAAGTGGAACTGTGGATGAAAATGGGTGTGGGAGTATAGCGTGACCTGGAAAGAAACTGGGACGTAAAAAGGATCGGGTTACTTTTTTGAGGATTAGAGCTGCGGCCATTGTTGGGTAGAGAGAAATAGAGTGAAGAGAGAAATAGAGTGGAAGGGAGAAAGGAAATGAGAGTTGAAGAGTATATAAAATAAATACGTTGTTTGTACTTTATACTCCCTTGTCATGTATTTTTTTCTCAGCTTTCCAAATTTGTTATTAATATGTTATACAAGATATTTCTCTTATTTTTATGAGCATAAAGATATGCTCGCTCATATGTTATACACTAATTTCACTTGATCTAATTTATTACTTAATTTTTTTGTTTACGTTTTTTATTATATTCATTTCACTTTATTTATGTTTTTAATAATAATTTTTTATAATTTTTTTATCTCATGATTTTCTTTACTTTACAATGAAATTTGATACCTAAATTTAACCACCCTTATGTATTATAAAATTATAAAATCCATCACAGTTATGCTTAAATTTGATCTGAACCCGAATCAGTATTCCGGTAAAATTAATTTTTAATATGTTAATATGTTTAGGATATGACACTATAAATATGTATAGAATTATTATCTATATAATTTCTATATTATATGAGACTTGTACAAAAAAATGAAGAAATCTTATATTTAATTTCGTTTCATGTATTTATCTAAATGTTTAGTGAGAAAGGTTGTATGTTCTTCGAAAAGATAAAACGAAAGAAAGGCTTTTAAAATATTTTTTATTTAATTGTAAATACTTTAAATTTAATAACATTTATACACATTCTAATTCAAATTTTCTAGCACTTCAAAAGAATTGTTTCGCATTATACAGAGGTAATGAAATAAAAATTAGTTGAAAACGTGGGAATCAATGAAACTTGAGTAAAGGTAGTTTTTATATTTAATACTTTAATTACAAGATTAAAAACAATAAAGAATTTTGTAAAGTAATCATCATCAACTTTGTTTGACGGTTGGGATCAGTGTAATCACAAACATACATTACTATTAACAATAAAAATGTTAAACTATTACTATCAACAATCTACAGCTAAAAAGGAAAGATATAGACAACCTGACTGTGTGCAAGACTATTCAGCAAAAAAAAAAAAAATATTGTGTGCAAGAGTTCTCCACTTTGAAGTTTGCTGAAGCCCCAAGGTATATGCCCCAACATTTTCTTTAGCAACTTTGGAGTTTATCAACTATGTTAAAAATATGTGCGATGATCATACAGAACATGGTTGATGATGAATTTGTCGCAACCTCAAACATCAACATAATCAGAAAAATGGAATAGGTTTTATTACGATAAGATATAAGCATGGTCGTTGAGCTAGTTAGCTAGGTTGATGAGAAGATCATCAAGTCCAATGCATAGCTATATCTAGTATTGTAGCTATAATATAGGACTAAAAAAAAAAAAACTTCACTCTAAATGCATAACTATACATTGATGCACAAATGCGCTTAGTCCTATATTTAAGATCAAGAATGAATTGCCATATCATCAAATAACTAATAATGGAGTGGAAGGAGTTTCACTTTATATTAAAGTAAAAGAGTTAGATAAAATATTAGATAAATAAAAAATTATCTGGTTGTAAAATACAACTAGCATTGGAGTGCAAGTGCTATTTTAATACCAAAAACTATTTTTTTAGTGTCATATTATAGTAATGACTATAGCCATTTTTCATCTAGTATTGGGCTTGCTCTAAGTTTTGCAATACAACCACCACATAACTCCTTATCTAGACAAAACATGTAACTAGAAAAAGAAACATGTAAATTAGAAAAAGAAATTGCTCAGGGGACAAGATTTGAACGTATCAATTTGCACCTTGAAAAAGGATCCCTTCAGCCGTTCTTAATACCTGATCAAATCACAAGCAAAAAAGTATACAACTCTACGCTGCTGAATGTCTTTTCTGTTTTTTTTTTTTGCAACTTTTATGCATGCTTTCTCTATCTCCCATCTTTATTCCACCACATCAGCCGATTATTTGACTTCCCTTCAGTAAAAATTGTGCATCTTTTATTCTATAGAAATAAGATCATCATGGAGTAACTACGTATATTTCTTTTATCTGATGGTCCAAGTCCCCCTCCCCAACTCACCTGCCTATATTATACTCTTAGCTACATCTCGATTTTCTTATCCAATTTATTTTTACACACACTTTAGTATAGACGTAAAACATACATTCACAAATTATTTTAACCTTTTTAAATAAAAATTAGTATTTCTTTTTTATTAGAAAAATTAATAGTTAATTTTGGAGTTATATCTTGTATACATCTTAAAATATATAAAATGTGACGCCCCTAAATCCGGGGTCACAGGATTTGGTCGTCACAGAAATCTCAATTAATAAAATCTGCTTAATCAAAATAATCACCAACAATAATCCACAAATGAAACATAACATCTGCGACCCCAACTACACCAAGATTTTTTAGGTTACAGTTCTGAAAACAAGAATCCAAAATCCATAAATAAAAACTTCTTTTTTCTTTTATTACACTTTTCAACAATTTACAAACTCAAAGTTTAACCCACTAGTATAACTTCGAAAAGAAGTATACTAGGACCAAATACACGATAACATAACTAATATAATTACAAACAATTCTATACAATAACATTTACACTATTCCCGTATTTTCTGAATCAAACATCTTCACAAAAGCATCTTTCTCTTTTTCTTCCAAACTACGCAGCTAAACTCCGCCAGTCTACTTCTCGCTGGAAGGTTAATTTAAAACAGGCAAGTATGAGCGAAAGAAATGCTTAGCAAGATTATTAAAAACATTATAGAAAAGCCTCGAAACATTTACAGGTTTTCCAAATAAAACTGATATTTTCACTTTAATAACATCAAAACAACTGATATAATTTGCAATACTTTTTCCTGTTAAACTTTTGATAACTGAACAATAGAGGTTTCAACAATAATTTAAATTTTAACAAGAATCTGGTCAACTATCCATACTGGAAATTAGTTGACTTAAGAAGATTATCGTTTTAAGACATTTGCAAGAACAAACCATTTTTGCTCTGTATACTAACAGGCATATCATAATTAAAACAATATGGAACAGTAATCATAAACTGAATCATAATTCTTATAACAAAATTTTTATCCAAAACATAACCACTTGAAAAATCATTTTCTTTTATGATTATCAACAACAATTTAGATTAGAATCAATTTCGACGGTATGTTGGCGCCGGTGATCAGCCGCGGAGCAACACCGGTGTGCCGCAGCACATCTAACAAAACAAAAAGGGTACCCAAAAAGGCAACACATTGGCCTATGGCAAGGTATTATAATACTTTCATATAATACATAGTCCACACTGCGCTACGCTACCATCCAATCTTAAAATACTTTAATAAAGGAGCTGAATCAAGCGACATCCTTAATAATTTACTTCCCCCATTTCACATGGTCAGGATTAATATCAAAAGAGTCTTAGTATTTCAAGGCATAAAACAATTGTCTACTCTGAAGTTAGGACAGTAAGAACATTTATATAATTTAAGAACCATCACTTGGATATGTAAAAGCATTTAACTATTCTGAACGTAGAATAGTAGAAACGTACTTGTATAATCAAAATCAAATATTTTGAATATTAAAACATTTAGAATGAAGGATGAATAGTTGCCTTTGATCCTTAGCAATTATGCACGCTCAACTAACACAATTATCTCTAATTCCTATCTTCTGACATCACCATTCAACTTTACTCTTGATCCCACTGTCTGGTCTTGATCGTCTCAAACAACCCGTATCTATAATTAAAGGATCCACTTTAATTGTCTAAATAATATTCACTCAACAAACTGCTTGTCTAACAACCTCATAGTCTACCCATACGAAAACCCCTAACACGGGGTAATAACAGGCATCAAATTTATCACATAACTCTAAACAGAAAAGATTTGGTTCAGTGTTTTTGAAACTGAAATTGGGAAGAAACATGACTTTTCGATAAATAGCTGACTAAGAAATGATTGTAAAATACTCGACCTCTTGATAGAAAATGAATTGGGTCTCGAAAGCATTTTTAATAGAAGCGAGATAATTTTCTGAGTCTAAACGCGTTCGTTTCGTAACACAAATCTCTTGGGTTTTCATTTAATTTCGATTTCCATTAACTATTATCCCTATTTCTGAATCACATTTTCATGATACATCTAAACATCTCTCTCCGTTCCAACTTAGAGCTCGAATTCATAACAAAATGAGATAAGCAGAGCTTGAGCTTTTTCAATAATCGGTCATTTTACACTTCTAATTGTTGATGTTATCCCTAAGAAACAAAATTAAATATAGTATATATGAGATCCACAACCACGACTTAAATGCATATTAAACGTAAGAATTTATAACATGTTAGTCCAAATATTGGTATATTTTAATAGTTATAATTGTTTTATAAAGCGAACTTACTTACGAGTATTGGTATATATGTACAATTTTTTTAAAATAATACTCGATAGTTTGTGTCTACTGCATCTCAAAATACCGATTACTGTACTCTTATCTAAAAACAGTAACAGTAATTTTCATATAGAAAGAAAAAAGGGGAGTAGTAAAAATATTTGTTCTTCCTTTCTTTCTTTTTAATTTTAATTTTGATTAATGTTTTTCCACAAATATATGACGACTCAAGTGACAACAAGCCCTGCACTCCTGCTTATGCGCAGATGGCCCGCGTTTAGTAATTCTCGGTTAAGTTTAGCTAGTAGTCTACGTTAGGCCTGTTAAAGGATCGGGTTTGGATCGGATCGACCTAAATTCATATCCATGTCCATTTATTTTTTTCGGATTTGGATCGGATCGGGTCGGTCCCGGATTTTTTATTGACCAATCCATATTCGGATCCGTTCGGATCACGGATTTCGGATCGGATATCCGCTCCATTTACCTATATATTTTTTTAAAATAATTAATACGAGGGCTATTTAATAGTGACAAATCCGAATATCTTGAAATACAAGTAGAATAATAATTTAATAATATCAAAAGTTACTAAAAACTTAGGAATATAATAATAAGAATATACAATTACAAGGCAGCAAATTATTTTCTATTGTCGCCGAAGTATGTACTAGGTCTTAACTCTTGATTAGGTTGAGATAAAACTTATAAAATTATAATTAGTAAAAAAATATTTTATTATAATATATATATATATATATTAACCGGATCGGATCGGCCTAAATCCATATCCGCTCCATTTATTATCGGATTTTTCTTATCGGATCAAATTCCGGATCAGATTTTTTTAGTTAAATCCATATCCGCTAAAATGACCTCGGATCGGGTCGGATCGGGTCGGATCGGGTTTTCGCTCCATTGACAGACCTAGTCTACGTCTAATACACATCCGGTCAATTTTTATTTCTTTTCACTTGGCCTGTTAAATTCAAATACTTTTACTGTGCTCATAGAAATTTTACAACTCCACACTTCTTTTCTATACCCACCTTCCAAGTTCCATCCCTCAGATACTATTTACTTATTATTATACTTCTACAATTTCCAATCAAAAATCTAATCTTTTTGCCCTCCTTTTGAATTCAAACACTTCACTTTACAGGGTTTTCCCAGTTCTTGATTTTTGGTGTGTTACCAAACAATAAAGATTTGAGATTTTTTGATTAAAAATATAATCTTTTTGCCCTTTTAGTTGAGTTCTTGAATTTGGGTATTTCATAAAGATCATATATTTTATTCCTCTTGATCTGGGGTGAAAAATGGGTGGTTGTTTCAGCAAGAAAGATTATCAAGCAGATGGTAATGGGTATAGATCAGCAGCCACTGCATACCATACTGTTAGTGCTGAAAAGTCAGCTCATAGGCCTCAACAAGCTCAGCCACAGCCTCAGGTTCAGCAAACAGGCCCATCACTTAAGCCCAGGCAAGTTCATAGACCAGAGCCAAACACTATTTTAGGTAAGCCCTTTGAAGATATCAGGGCTAAATATACTCTTGGTAAAGAATTGGGTAGGGGTCAATTTGGTTGTGTGTATCAATGTACTGAAAATTCAACTGGTCAATTATATGCTTGTAAGTCAATCTTGAAAAGGAAGCTTGTTAGTAAGAATGATAAGGAGGATATCAAAAGAGAGATTCAGATTTTGCAGCATTTGAGTGGGCAGCCAAATATTGTGGAGTTTAAAGGTGTTTATGAGGATAGGCAATCTGTGCACCTTGTGATGGAGCTTTGTGCTGGTGGGGAGTTGTTTGATAGGATTATTGCTCAAGGACATTATTCCGAGAGAGCGGCTGCCACGATTTGTAGGCAGATTGTGAATGTTGTTCATGTCTGTCATTTTATGGGGGTGATGCATAGGGATCTTAAGCCTGAGAATTTCTTGCTTTCGAGTAAGGATAAGGATGCTATGTTGAAGGCGACTGATTTTGGGTTATCTGTGTTCATAGAAGAAGGTATATATGTTGTTTATGTCATTTGCAATCATTTTGAGTATGTGCTTCACCCCATTTGAAAACTATTAGCTGTAGTAAAATACCAAAAAGATGAAATAGAACTGCTAGTAGTAAGCATCTGTCACCATGTGACTTATGGTATTAAATGATATGTGTGTAATGCGTAATAATTACATGTGTGCCTATTGATGTTTATAGCTCAAAAAGTGTTGTAAAGCCTACCAAATAGATGATAATTCCTCAGTGTATTGTTATGGCATGTGTACTAGATAATTGACAGGAAATACCTTGAGTAAGAACCGAGCGATGCTTAAAAATCCCATATTCTCACGTTACACTAAAGCATTAAATATATTTGAATGTTCTGGTCTTTGTTATGGTACTAGATAGTTGGACCACTTGCATATATTTATGGTATGATTACTGTCAGTTTTCAACTGTTATAGTTAAACTGATCATCTGCAGATCATTCCAACACAGACACTAAACCTACCATTATGTGTATCTGATGTAATTGACTCCTGTGGATTTTTTCAACATTGAAGCACAAAATGTATTTCAACCAGCATTACTCGAATAATTAGCATGGCCAAGTATAGATGCTCATTACCCCTATGAAGTCCCTTTTCCAAACGTATAGAATGTGGCGATCAGGCTAGTTGTGTGCATCATATTTTTCTATGGCTTCTACATACTATAATTACACATAAGAGGAAAGCAAGATTCTGTTATAAGAGAAAAATTAGCTAAAAAGATAGGCAATAATTATTATAGAGGACGCATTTTGTCACCCCCCCCCCCCCTCTCTCGTCAATTTAATTAGGCTCAATATGAAGTCAGATGTTTAATACTTGAGGGGAATACTCTGACCAACCATATTAGCAACCAGAAGATATTTAGCTCTATTTTGGCTTGGTCATGTAATCTACAAGTATATTTCCTATTCTTTAGGGCAAGTGCACAATAATAAAAAAAAAATGGTGATCACAAGTTCTCTGATAAGTACACCCCTATATGGGAAGCCTGACACTGAAGTTCTCATACTTTGCTTTTACTTAAGATTGTTTGTACTCGAAAACATCGTTCATACTTCATATGGTGATACGATTTTTTGCTTTCTTTTCCTGTGATCATCAAAACTCTGGTCTCTTTTCTGGTGGAGAAAGTAGTACTCCTATATATAAGTAAATAGCTGTCATCAGCAAGCCTAAAATTAAAACTTACTACACCAAAATTAAAGCTTTTGTCTTTTTTAGGATAAATACTTTTTTAATTACCTTACATTTCAAAATTCCTAATCAACTTAATGTTTTGAAGTATATCAGAGGCTTATAGGCATCTTCTTTTTTCTTTTTTTTTTCTGTATGTTCCTCGTTATACTGGATTTCGTAGAAATATTTTTTCTTTCATTTTGTTATGTTTAAAATATCTTCTTGTAATTAATCTTAAATATCTTTATTTTCAGGAAAGGTATATCGTAATATAGTTGGCAGTGCTTACTATGTTGCTCCTGAAGTACTACGACGTAGTTATGGAAAGGAGATTGATATCTGGAGCGCAGGAGTTATATTGTATATTTTACTAAGTGGTGTACCTCCATTTTGGGCTGGTAAATAAAACATTAGCAGTTTTTTAGGCCTTTCATTACGATGTTTTCTTTTATGCATCAGATGTTCACAAAATATATACTGTATTAACTTTATTTTTGCAGAGAATGAGAAAGGAATATTCGATGCAATACTGGAAGGAGTGATTGACTTTGAAAGTGAACCATGGCCATCAGTCTCAAACAGTGCTAAAGACCTTGTTAGAAAGATGCTGACACAGGATCCAAGGAGAAGGATTACTTCTGCACAAGTTCTTGGTATATCTTCTTTACTCGAGAAACATTTTTTCATGTGTATTTTCTAAGCCTTGATTCATCTACCATGTTTTTTTTTAAAATAGTGGCATCTTTTCTTTAAGAAGCTCGTAAATTTGATTAGGGGGGAGATTTATCAACTGGGGAATTTCTACCCAGAATATAGAAAGTGTTTCTCATGTTAGGATGTTTGGAGTGGTAATATAAATCTGCCATATCCGTAGTATCTTTTCTCGGTGCAGTTGGGGTAGGAGGAATAATGAGCTTTTTGAGGGAAAGAAAATGCCTGTATGTAGATTGGAGGCGTTTCTGTGCTGGATAACTTATTCAGTTAAACCCCAGGTTACAAACCCAAGCGTAATCTTTCCGGTATTACGTATTTTGATGCGGAGAAATAAGTACGAGAATCCTTTCTTCTGTTCCTTAATTTATTTTGGAGGTAATATGAAAGTTCATGACTTTAAAGTCTGTAAACGACCTTTTTATTGTATATTTAAATTGAGGATTTGTTACAGAATTTACCCAATTTCTGTAACTGTTCTCAAATTGAACAGATAATTTTAAGCGAATTTGTTCTTATTATTGCATGTTGTATGATTGTATCATGTAAGTGGTTATAGCCATTATTCGTTATTTCTTATTAATGAATTAAGTAAGTTGCTTGTTATTCAAATTAAGTTTCCTGTACCGGCTTGCTTGCTGTTCTTAATTCTTCTTGAATTCTTTTTTTGAATAGAACATCCATGGATGAGAGAAGGTGGAGAAGCATCAGACAAGCCAATAGATAGTGCAGTCCTCTCTAGAATGAAGCAATTCAGAGCAATGAACAAGCTCAAACAACTTGCACTTAAGGTAGGCTCTAAGAAGCTTCTGTATCAATATTTTATAAGTTGTTCAATGTCAAGTCAGGCTTTAATGTTTGTAAAATTGTGAAAGGAAATGTCTCTGTGATTTTTTTATTCAAGACCACTTATTGGGTTTCCATTTTAAACTTGTAGAGGACCTTATTTGTAATACTTTAACTTCCTTTCACTAGTCTCGTGCTTCGGCTTAACAGTTACAAGATTTGAGGATAGCCTTGTACAATACATGCTTGTCCATGGTTGAGAGTCTTAAATGATATATTATCCATTGAGTGGCTTGTACAAACACCATAAAGTTCAGGTCTAAAAGAGGTTTTCGGTTTGAAACACATCTTCTAATAGTTATCGAAGCGTGGATGCCTTTGTTTGTATGTTGCTTCCCAGTGAGATTATTTCCCTTAGTGGAGTTGTTATGGCGGTTCATTCGTGCGAGTGAGGAAACAATTTTGAACTAACAGTTTTACGCCTTTGAACACGCATAGAACCTTTGGGGAGTTTTATATGATATATGTAATCCGTTTAGTGGTTTCTCCTACAATTAAGGTTTTAGGAGAGTTGGTCACTTGTTCGGTAGAACAATATGTTTGTGTTTATTTTGAAAAGCACGACTGTGATTATTATTATTTTTTTTCATGCCGGAAATTTAGATCCCAAAAGTGAATATTTCATGATTTTGGTCAAATGTGCAGGTCATTGCTGAAAGTCTATCTGAGGAAGAAATTAAAGGTCTTAAATCCATGTTCGCTAACATGGACACAGACAATAGTGGTACAATCACTTATGAAGAATTGAAGTCAGGATTGGCACGGCTAGGCTCAAAGCTATCAGAAGTGGAGGTCCAACAATTGATGGATGCTGTAAGTTCAGTGCATTTTAGTAATAAAACCAGAGGTTGAGACATACTTACTTGTGCTGTATTGGATGTAATAATAATTATAATAATATTATAATATTTTTATTTTTTCTTACATTTCAGGCTGATGTAGATGGAAATGGCACAATTGACTACCTTGAATTTATTACTGCTACTATGCATAGGCACAAGCTTGAAAGTTATGAGCATCTATATAAAGCATTCCAGTATTTTGACAAGGATAATAGCGGGTAAGTTTTGTTTTCTCATATTCACCTGGACTCCTGGGAATCTTATAACTTTTTCTTCTGTGTTAGATCAGCATTAAATGTGATAATCACTGCCAGACTAGATACCTCAGGAATTGGCCTGGATGAATAATTATGATCAAATTACGCAACTCTCTTTTAATACTAGATTTGACAGGCCAGAAGGAAACTTAAAGAATCTCTTGAATTATGGTATCTATTGTTATTTGCACTGTGTTTCACAAATTAGATGAACACGAGGATACAATGATATAGACTCCCGCCCCTTTTCCTACCCAGAGGTCATGGGTTCTGATTCTTACTCCTCCATTTATAATGGGAAATCTGATGCATTAAAAAGTAATACTCCAAAAAAAAAAAATGAAATTATGGTCAATTGAACTGTTTCAAGCTACCGTGTCTAGTTCTTATTGTTCAGGTACTTGTTTGGAAGCCTTGACTTGGTTATTTGATTGTAACAGCTTCATTACTAGAGATGAGCTGGAATCTGCAATGAAAGAGTACGGAATGGGTGACGAAGCCACCATTAAGGACATTATCTCTGAAGTAGATTCAGATAATGTAAGTGAGTTTAGTTAGAAGTTTGAAATTTCTCCATTGAACCATGTGTTGAGAATATTCTTTTTCCTATTAATAGGATGGAAGGATTAATTATGATGAGTTCTGTGCAATGATGAGAAGTGGCACCCAACAGAAAGGGAAGCTATTTTAATGTCTCGCTAACCTCTTAGCTGCAAAGACCCTCTACTTGTTCTCACTCGGTCAAGTTCCAGCGAGCAGAAGAACGGAAGGCAATTTCAGCGAAAGTTACAAGGTTCGCTGCTGTCTATATCAAATTCAACATTAAGAGATGGGTAATTAGAGTTGATGAGGGTTTTTTGGTTCAGTTTGTTTACATATTTCAAGAGCTTGTCATTCTGCAGTGTACTGTAAATTTTCTTATTCCCCCTTTTCACCAATTATTGTTAATCAAGAGATTTGTGTATGAGAAGATGTTAAAACTATTTTTTCTTTTTTTGAGGTTGGCAGATAATAAAATTGTACGACGGAAGCTTACTGTTGAAGAAAATAATAATTTTATCCCCCTTTTTGATGGCAAAGCCGATTTTAAGTTAAGCTGCTCAACTGTAATTATGCCAGGATTTTTAGTTTTCTTTTTGTCAACTTTTTAAAAAAGAAAAAAAAAGAAAAACAAGAACAGAGGAGTTTTAGTTCATTCAAATTTATGTCCGTAGGAAATAAAATATCTTAGAGCATCTCCAATAGAGGCACCCCAAGGGGTGCTAAATATTGCCAACTCATCAAAAAAATTAATATTTTAGTTTGTCTTTCATCCATGTCAAAATAGGCAACCTTTAACCCAATAGATAGCACCCTCTTAAGGTGCTTGAACCCTCTTAAGGTGCTTGAATGGTCCTTACATGATATCAAGAATAAATAAATTAATTAATTAAACATGATAGAAGAGGTAAGAGTCATATATACATCTCATGAAAGAATTGTAGTTTAGCTATTTTGAGAGGGTGCCAAAAGTTGGCCACTTCTCTTGGCACCTTTGAAGCACCCTTGACACTCCAATAGGTTGGCACCCAAGAGTGCCATGCCACATAAGATTTAGCACCCCTATTGGAGTTGCTCTTAGGAGACGGGATCGAGCAATTAGATGGGTTATCGTATTTCCCCTCATTCTGTTTTTTTTTTTTTTGGCTAAATTATTTCCCACTCTTTTTACATGACTGCATAGCAAAAAATAAAGGAGCTTATGGAGAGAAATATTTCACCTAACAACAAAAATGATAAGATAA
>PHNY01289501.1:11706-25922 GCA_003724115.2 Anethum foeniculum | reverse complement strand
ATATATAATATTAAATAAAATACGTGCATCACACGGATTTTAAGCATCATTTTTATCAAATAAAAAACATCATTTTTACCTTTTTTATTTTCTCTAACCAAGTTCCACGTATTTTCCAAAATATAATATTGAACTAAAATACACTATCAATTTAAATAAAATATGTATAGTTATATTTAATTAAATATAATAATATTATACTTATTAGTAATCAACCAATTACCTTTTTAAACTAAAATACACTATCAATTTAATTAAAATTAAATTAAAAAGTCATATAATATTGAAAAAAAACTCGTGCATCGCACGAGTTCTAAGCTAGTCTGATAATAAAAAATGCTCCTGTTGTTCTACAAAGTTCAAAAAGTGTAAGTTTTACGATGTAGCTTATATTTTCACTTTTTAAAAAACTAATATATCAATATAAGAGTTCATAATAATAACAAATTAGTACTCCCTATGATGTAACTAAAATAATAATAAGAAAATTCTTAAAGAGTCCAAAATGGATAATGCTATGCCATGTTATAGTTTATATTTTCTGTAAATGATTAATGTATAACATTCATTCAGACGAAGGTCAAAAGATTTTGAGAATTTGAGTAATCGTTTGCTAAGTTAATCTGGTTATTCTCTTCGTCCGTGACAAGGTTCAGCATGCTGAGATATGGCCACACCAAAAGTAAGTAACCTTTAAGTTACTAAAAATTGGGGCGGAAAGAATAGAATATATTATTTAATTAAACCGTTCCAATAAAATTATAATTATTAAGTTAAAGAGTTAATTATTGCAATCACATATTGCATGAGAAACAAAGCAGCCGCAATGTATTTAAAATGTATGAAGGCCTTATACTTGGTCTACGATATATGCAGCCTTCATACAAAGATTCTGCTGCTAAAGTACTCATTATACATTCCTACTCTGATGTTAATAAACGAACTTGACTCGTTCACTTCATTTGCCTTGTATTAAAATTTGGAGTTTGATATAATACAGCATTATCAATCATGTCCCTCAGAGCACCCGCCCCCAAATTCTTCAGAACCTGTAGTTGTCATAAACTTTGTCAGCACTCAATATCATACGTAACCTTTTGTATAGACATGTCTAGTTCCTTTTTCAGAATCGTCTTTCAGGATGCCATAGGTAAAGTGTATTGATCTTTTTTAATATAAAATACGGGTTGGGGGTCCTCGTCATCAACCCCGATTGCCGTTTAAAGAGAACAGGATTTATGAGGTGCTTAACTAGATACAAGGGAACAACACTAATACCTAATAATTTGTCCTTTATTCTCTGCTATATGGCAATTGACATTCTGCAATTAATAAGATTTATATAACTTCACAAGACTACAGATCAATAACGATGTATAAGTTATACTATTTATTTATACTAACTTTGTGTATATTTTACTAGCCTACAGTAAGAGGTAAGAAAAAGTTTCTAGTTTGATTACGATGAATTTATGGGATCGTTTGTCTAACTAGTCATATGTCATAATTGACTAATAAGTCAAAATCCGCTTATGAGTATCTACTTGACCTATGATAGTGAAGTTGGCCAAATGGGCAAGCAAGTACGAATTGAGGTACTATTTTGGTCATGTTGATTTGGTGAAGGCAAAAGGGACTACATTGATTTGGAAGTCATGGAAAAGAAAAAGGAAGTGCCCAACTTTATGCCTACTGCCTAATATATACATATATGAGGAAATATATTGAATTTCGAATCCTTTTAACACACAAGGTTAAAATCACAAAGCTCGTCCACAAGTATGATCTGTTTTACAATATTTTACTTTATTCGATAAACTGAACTCATTTAATTACCTCCCGGAATCTGTATTTATCTTTTGTACAAGGTAACCCATTTAATGAACGAAAAGAAATTGTAAAAAGAGGGGGAAATTTAAAAAGATGAATACCTCATTTGCATCTTTAAAACAACACAACTCATCTTTTTTAGGCCATTGCACCAGCCAACATCTGATAGCAAAAAAAGAGACAGATACGATCAGATAAATAATTTTAAGTCAGATGCTTTCTTTAAAAGTCAAATTGGTCGGAAAGACTGATAAAGTCAAAAGCTAAGCAATGTATGATTGTTATAACAAGTTTAAAAGCTAGTTAAGGTATTCTTGTTTGAATGACATGGTAGGAGCTAAAAAAGTTATTGCTCGCATAAAATTGGCCTTTTGTCAAATGAAGGGATGATGGATTTATTCGGGTCAAAAATTATAATTTCCTATACTACATCGTGCTCAAACATATTATTATTTAAAGAAGCTTTGATATCTCTTTTATTTTCTGCTATTCTCTCCCACAATATCCCTACAATATCTGTAGGACTTTTTTGACAAGATACATCTTTTTCTTCAGTCATTCCCTTCCTCAAGTGTTAACATACTACATGTAATTATGTAGACAATAAATGAAGATCCATTGGAAGTCTGTCTTAGTAAGCTTCGAAAGTTGGAGCCGAGAAGTTATTAATAAAAGGTATTACTAGATAACTGATAATTCAAAGAAACAGAAAATCTGTATCGTCTTGCTTTTGAATAACAAGACTTGTCAGCCCGTTGATGACTTAAAACCTCTCAAGCCCACTGAAGTTTCATGATAACCTAATCTACTGTCTAATGTTCATCTCAAAAGGCTAGGCATGAATTCCAAAAACATATTAACTAAGGGTGAGGATTCAAACAGGAGTCTCAAAGTAAACAACAGGCTTGTTTGCAAGTTGTGACCTTTCTTTTCCAAGTCGCCGTGCAAGTTCTTCAGCCAAGACTTGACCAGGCCAGTCACCATCAGTTGCTAGGATAAATTTTGAAGCCTGGATGATATCAAGGAAAATGATAAGAGTTATATACATGGAGATATAACCTGAATATATTATAAAACAAAGCTAATGAACACTGCGAGCATCTCTGGTAGTAAGCGCAAATTCCACAGAAAACTACCAACCTTGTCTAGATAGTCTTTACAATTCCAAAGATACATAAATCTGGAATCCTGGATTTACACAAAAGAATGTACATATGGATGCATCAATAACAGGATAAATGAAGAATGAATTGAAGATTCTGAATAAGATGAGACAAGATGCTTAACTGGAGCCAAAGATAAGATAAGATTTACATTTATTCTTGAACTGTGGTTAAATTGACATTGGCTGCTGAAGCAGAAGGCAAGAGTTGTATTCATATTTTTTTATATATATACATATTTATATTGGTCTTCAAAGTTCATACCATATTAAATGAAATGTTAAGGATAAGAATATGCTTCATATGCAGTTCCAATTCCTAAAGATATTTGTCTGAGATATTTATCTTTTATTATGTTATCAATAATAGAGATATTCTTAAGTTATTACCAAAAGAAATAAAGGATATTAATAAGTGACCATAATATTACTACTACGTAGAGAGGTGCCTTCTCTTGACTTGGAATTCAGGATACAGTGAGGAAAAAAAAAATTCAGGGTCAATATAAACCTTGTCCGGAGACGGCAACTCTTTGGATGAAACTTTCTGTGGTGCACCATCTGGAACACTAACACAATTCGCAAGTCCAGCCTGCTCCATTGAGAGCTTATCAATTTCACCTTCAACCTATAGTTAATATTAGAGTCTTGAGTAATATTCATCACACAAAGACAGAATGCATTTACTAAAAAAACCAGTGTGATTAAGTACTTTACAATGATTATCTCATCCGCTTCTTTTATGCCATCAAGTCCATACAATATTTTTTCTGTGCCCTTCTCCTACGAATTAGGAACAGAAAATCAGATTTTGTACAGAACATCCATGTAAGTAATCATAATAGTTGAAGACGGAATACGAAACAAATGCAGTGGATATTGTTATAGTTTCAATTAAGGATCACCGTTTTTGTGGTAATTCTTGGTACACGATAAATGCTTATTCCTAGTGAACACCGCCACGTTCAGAATTTACTACTTGTTTTATTTACATAATTCAAAGACAATGCTTGATAAAGGTACCTGCCAAAATTTCTTGTTGATAATGTTCCTGTATTTGCAATTTATAATCTCTCCATTTCTTTTGTAAGTAAAAGCAATGACATCCTGTAAAATGAACAGGCGTGTATACGGAAGTGATTAAAATAATATGAAATTAGAGTATAGACCAATTATATATCTAACAGAAAATGTAATCAATCATATGGCTCCTTATTTTTGAAATTTAAATTGGCAACATGTTAAGGTAAGGGTTATTCAGTGCAACTATGACCCTCGAAAAATCATAATTGTGCTTTTCAACTGTCTAACCTGGTCAGTTGACAGTTGCATAACGGAGTTTTTCTGCAAAACTTCTTCGGATATCATTCTATCACCAAAATATGCAGTCAGCTGAAACATTATTCAAAAATAAATACAACCATTATAGATAAATATCATGGCAGATATATGATGATATCTAAAGAAACTAAAACATCGGTAGATTGCTGAGAAATTAAACCACGTCCTGTCACCGTAAAGGCCACATATAAGTTCCACTACTATGGTCAATAAAAATTTGTTGGGTTTTGAAAAAATTAAGTATCAAGGATGTCTTGAAATTAAACAGTTATATGTGTTTAATAAGAATAAGTTTGTAAAAAAGATATGGTCAACAACCAAACGTATGAATTTAAAATCAATTTACTTGGACCGGGTTTACGAACCTATTGATTTTAAAACATTATATCCTTATATATATGTTTATACTATTATATTAAAGACGAAACGTTGAAAGTTGTATTAGTAGTCTAGTCGCCTGTATTTTTGTTACTCAATTCCTGACTGTTAGATTTTTTAAATCAAATTCACAATAACCGTTTGATATAATAATAAAAGTTATTATATAAAGTAGTTTAAGGTTCGAATCCCTTAACAACATAAGTAATTATAAATTAAGATTTTCTAATTGAAACACATGACCTATTTACTTAGGCCAGGTCTATATTTTTTAGAAACTAGTTAATTCGACCGGTTTATAAACCTAATTATTTTAAAACCCAATTTAATGTTTCTAATTGTTTAAAAAAAATTATTTACCTATTTTCACATGTAATTTTAAATAGTTATTTCAATGAAAGATATATTCGGGTATACTCATTCATGCGCACTTTCTCTTTTTAACAAATTCAATTAATAAAGTATTAAAATATAATAATAAAATAACAATTATTTAAAACAACCAAGCATCGCACGGGTTACAAGCTAGTTTTATTTAAGTATGTAGTTGTAGAAAATTAAATTTATAAGGTATCGGACCAAGTGAATTCAAAGAAGTGAAACTAAAAATATAACTATTGTATAATTATGTTGTATAATTATGTCGTTGCAGGGAATCGAAATCGATGAAATCAATTAATTGAATCATTTAGTGATAACTAAAATTTGGTATTTTGGTACTATTATATTCCATCAAAAAGGAGTTTCCTTTATTAATAAAGAGTGTGTGCGTGTATGTGTATATATATATATGGAGATGCTCAAATGAGAATCTTAATTAAAATGAGAACTGAGAATTAATTTTAGCCATATTTTTTAATATTTACTTTCAATATGGACCATACAATCGCCCACTTGGCTACCCGTCCTTTTATCCCTCACTCGTCATCCTCGTCCCACCAATTTTGCATACTTGTCCCCATACTGTCGCCGCCATTATAACTATCACCACCCAACTGTAATCAGCGCCATCATAATTACCGCTACCACACCGCAACCATTACCACCAATGCACTATCAAATCACTAAATCTAGATTTAAATTAACAAAATATAACTCATCCCTATAATCACATCATAATCTTTACTATCATCAACATAATCACCAAGTCTGAATCACCACAAATTAAATCACACTTGTCACGAACACCTATGGAGTCACCAAATTAGGATCCAAATCACCAAAATTTAAGACGAATCACCAAAGAATTTAATATCGAATCACTAAGAAATTCCATATTTGAGTTTGTAATGGTTTTAAAGACATCAAATATGAGTTATCATCATCATTTTACTGCACATGAAAACATTATCACCTTCGTCGGATATTAGTAGTCCTCGTAGTAGTGATTTGAACCTTCAAATTTAGTCCTCACCTTTGATTTGATACCATTTTGCAAGGGTATTGGGTGGTCATAGGCATTGGAGAGATGAGTGTCCAAGATGAAGAAAGATCACTGAAATTTGCAGGAGATTCGATTTCGAGCTTTTACAAAATTATAAAGTTCTGGTAAAATCAGTGAGTATAGAGTATATCTACGGAGGGGATGGGGAAAAAGAGAGGTGAAAAAATTGTAGAGAAATAGAGACCAGGGGGGAGGAGGGAGATGAGTGTCCAAGATGAAGAAAGATCACTAAAATTTGCAGGAGATTCGAATTTCGAGCTTACAAAATTATAAAGTTATGGTAAAATCAGTGAGTATAGAGTATATCTACGGAGGGGATGGGGAAAAAGAGAAGTGAAACAATTGTAGAGAGATAGAGACCATGAGGGAGGAGGGAGAAAGATAAAAATGTAAACATAACAGGTGACGCTAGATGGTAGGTGGAGTGATAGAAAAATATGTGTTGCAGATTAAAGGATAAGTTTTTAAATCAAAATATAATCACAAAATTATCCTTAGTTCTTAGGCCATCCACAATGGAGTCCCATTTGACACCTCGAGCCGCGCGAAATGGGACTTTGTTGAAAAGAGAGACTGGTTTTGCATTGTACAAGAAGAGTGAGAAGTGGGCAATCCCACTATCCCGGTACTGTCCCATTTCATTTCTTTTTCTTATTTTAATGTTAATCTGATGGAACATGTATGCAGACTCCAGTGCTACTTTTTCAGTTTATTGCTTTATTGCTTCCAACGTTATGGTAACGTTAATATAACGTATATATTTCTAACATAAACTTTAAAAATGGTAATATTTTTTTCTTATAAAGACTCAATTCTCAATTTCTCATACCTTATTCATAATCTTTACATTCTCAAAAAAAAAATTAAATATATTCTGTAGCAAAAGACGAATTCAAACAATTCCAACATTCCCCCGCCTTCAAATTCACAAAATTCAAACCCTAAATTTCCATACCCATATTCAAATTCCTATTTTCCAAACCCACAAAATTATAATTTTAATTCTCAAAATCCGAATTCTCAATACCAATTTCCACATTCTCAGAATTCTTAATTTCCATTTTCATGTCCTCAAAATTCTCTGTACCAATTTCCATTTCCTCCATTTTCAAATCCACAATTTAAAATCCAACAAACACCCACCAATAGTCAAAATTGTCCACGTTCGCAAGTTCCGGCCTTTGATAAATAGTGTATGTCTTTATTTCTTTGTAATCTAGGAAGCACCGACTCGGATACGGCGACACGGGATACATGATACGAGGATTCGTCAATTATCAAAGAGTCCTGGATACGGGACACGGCAAAAAAAATAGTAATAAAAAAATATATGATTTATATATTGCAAATATTGAACAACTTCATTCATAATAATAATAGAGTTTCTTCCATAATAAGTGATAAACTAATATAAGATCTATTATGCATTTTCATTCGAATGATCATCCTATGTAAAAAGAACAGCTTCCATTTCCGGTCATCAAGGGAGAGATTTGCAATTTCTAAAACACCTGCACCTTCCACTTGTGAAGAAGCATCCCCACTAACATCTCACATCCTGCTTTCTCCTTCTATATATGCATGACTTTTCACAAGTACAGGGATAGATCAGGGATGTTATAAAAGATGTATGTGTATATTGATTATGTAAATATAGGGGGGTGTTTTATCAGATGAACAATGAAGAGTAGAACAGGGATGTTGTAAAAGATGAGAACGTGATATTAGGGTAAATATTAGTTGGTTTTGGGCTTTTTTTTATATGGGCCGAGTCGCTCGTGTGTCGCCCAGTGTCAGAGCCGTGTCCCATGCCGTTTTTGTGTCGACACGTCACATGGCGTGTCAGACACGCACTCAACCATGTCGGTGCCGATTCGCCATGTCGTCCGTATCCGACACACGTACGGCACCCTTTTTGGAGTGTCGGTGCTTCCTAGCTTTGAATATATTCATTTTTCCCTTCTATATAAACTACTTGTCTAAATTCATTTAGTTCACTTTTGTATGAATCAAAGCCCTCACTTTCATATGGATCAAACACCCAAATATTCTCTGTATTCCGACGAAGATTTCGTATGGGAAGACATGTTTTTCTCCGTATTGTGGATGTTCTTTCAAATTTTGATCCATACTTTCAAGTTTCAACAAAGGGTCGATGCAATGGAAAATAAAGGTTTGTCACCTTCACAAAAATGCATTGTGGCAATGTGTATGTTGGCTTACGGAGTATCTGCAGACGTTGTTGATGACTGCGTTCGTATTGGAGAGACTACTGCAGTTGAATGTTTAAAAATGTTTGTCTCTAATGTCATTATGATATTTGGGGGTGAATACTTGTGAAAGCCAAACTCTAATGACGTAGAACGTCTATTACATATGGGTGAGGCTCGTGGCTTTCCTAGTATAATGGGTAGTATTGATTGGATGCACTGACAATGGAAAAATTTTCCTAAAGCATGGAAAGGAATGTTCATGAGCGGTCACAAAGGAATTGCAACAATTTTACTAGAAGCGGTTGCTTCATCTGATCTACGGATATGGCATAAGTCTGGATAAAATAATGACATGAATGTTTAGATCGGATAAAGTGCTACAAAGTCGTGCTTCAGAGGTAAATTATACTATCAATGGAAACAATTATAATATGGGCTACTACTTAACCGACGGAATATATCCTGAATGGCAACATTTGTTAAAACAATACCACGTCCACAAGGTAAGAAAAGAAAACTATTTTCAAAATATCAAGAAAGCCGGCGAAAAGACGTCGAACGAGCTTTCGGTGTGCTACAGTCTCGTATCGCAATTTTACGTGGTCCTGCACGCAAGCAGATCTTAGGAGAATTATGAGAGCATGCATCATAATACATAATATGATTTTTAAAGACGAGAGGGACACATACGCCACTCAATTTGGTCCCCTACCAACTTATGATGATGCAACAAATGGTTTATGCAACCAAATTTAGGTGAAGAACCTCCAGTCCACTATGAAACGAATATTCAGAAGGCTATACAGATGCTGATAAACGGACATATCACCAGCTACAAAATGACTTGGTTGAGCATATCTCCCAGTTCCATAATAATCGTTAATTTTCATATCGCAATGTTTTAAATTAAATGCTTTCTCGTGTGATGTTTTTAATGTAATATTTTCTCATATTTTTTTCAATAATATAATGCATTTTTATTATGATATTTGTCTTTTATTGTAATAATATTTTTTTTAAAATTTTAATCACTTTAATTTGATTATCAGAATTTTAGCAATATTAAATTAAACTAAAACTGAATTGTAAAATATCATTTTACTACAAATATAATATAATAAGAATAAAATGGGTCGTATAAAATTTGGCAAATGGGCTTATGCATTGGATGAACTTGGCCACTATTTCTTGAAACCCACTTTGTAGTTAGGTGGGTTGCATGGGGACCATAAAAGTGGGAAATGAGACTGAGCACTGGAGGTACTCTTAGTTATCACCATCAAAGGGTTCTCATTGGAGTAATCCCTTGTATACATACATACATACATATATATATATATATATATGAAGAAGTACATAGACAATTTCCCCTAAAAAATTCCCTTGAGACAATTATTAAAGCAAAAGTGAGGATGGAGTTTCTGACCAATCATGAGGGTTATATCTCCACCAGACTTGTTTGATAAAAGTATGAATTTAAAATTAAATTTAAACACAAACTTTGGACAATACAGCTTACAATTTCAAAGAGGCTCGAAATTGTTCTTCACGGGAGATTGCTAATAATACTATCTTATACATGACATCTCATATTTATAACTGATCTCAACAATAAATAAAGTCAGGCAGCCTACAACACTTATTCTGTCAGCAATCACTCACTAGAACTTGCTTGCAGGAGAAATTAAGTCCTACATATGTGATATGTGGTGAAATATAATTCCGGTATGCAGCGTAAAGAATGTAACTTACTTCAGTCTTGGACATCCTTAGTTCAATAATACTTTAATAGGTGATCTATCTCTTCCCATTGCATATAGCTTACTTGATATAGATATTAACTGCAATCTCAGCATTAATGGTATCAAACGTACCAAGTGCAAGAGTACTTACCATGACAAATATAGAGCTCGCACATAGAATTCAATGCAAGAGAAAGTAGCATGAGTGCAAAACCAGTACAAATATGCCTAATTTTAAGGAAGGAATTCCTTACTACTACATTAAGAGTGCAAGCAAAAAGGGTCATAAGTACCTCATGGCTAAGTGGCTCCAACCGCAGACTCTCCTCTGTTTTTCTGGATAAGTCTAATTTGTTAGCTTGGTTTCCAGAATCTGCGAAGACCTGCAATTGAAGTTATTACCAGGTCGAAACTATGACTTCCAAAATATCAGATCAAATTACAAAAGTTAAGTATGTATTACTTTACCCGATCTGCCCATCCACATTCCATACGGAAACACCTCCACATTGCGAATTCCCTAAAGTACCAAATAGAATACTGCGTGAAAGAGTTTTATAACTTTCTCACATGCATGAATACATTGCTTACATACTTGTTTTGATTAATATGAAAAGATAAACTCCTCTCCAAGGATCGTCCACCTTTACACTGTCAACAGGAAAAAAATTAATGATAATGAGTGAGCCAACGTAACAATGCCAAAATCTAAAAGGGCAAATAGATTTTCTAACTTGGAACCAGTAGAGGGAATTCATTGTTAGGAGGAAAGAACCTGATTCAATTTACAACATTTTTAGAACAGAAACTGCACTGATATGTGAACCAGATTTTTCATCTACATATTCTTAATCAATTTACAAGCCTAACAACAAATAATTTCCTGGTGAAGTACTTACCATCACCATCACATATCGATCTAATTGCAACTTCTGCAAACACTTACAAGGTACACCACTTCAAAGATTCATCGTATGGAAGAAAATTTAAACCGGTGCAAGCCACCCTTTCATTTAAAGCCAGATTACATTCTGATAGGAAAAATATTGAAAAATTTACCTCTAATCCCCTCCCCTCCCCCATATACTCATCCATCTTTCCAAAAGAGTACCCGAAGTATTGATTTGTTAGCAGGCTGGTAATTTTTTTATTTGTGGCGTTCTATGTTTTGGATGGAAAACTATCAAGTCATGGCTCGTCTGACCAAACAGGATCTGCAATTGGAGTTGTCAGGTACTTTCAGATCAGTCCCTGCTTCGAGTTCAATATGGCCACCTTTCCACACTGTGTTGAGCGGTTGCTCATGTAAAATAAACCTTACGGTTTGTTTTTTGTGTATATACTCTTGAATACATGTATCTGAACTACTTTAAATTGACAATTTCATCCAGATTAATAGTGGTATATCTACCTGCAGTTGAACCTTTACTAAGTGTTCAATTATTTTCTTTTTTTCTCTAACTCTCTTTAAATACATATAGGTCCTGAAATCTGATAGCTTTTCATTGTTGTTTATATCCAAAAAGACATATCATTTGAAGTCAACTACAGAACTTGTGAAACCTATTTAAGCAGAGTGCCATGGCATCTACCTAAATTGAGTTAAATAAAAATTCAGTACAAAGTTAAAACTTGTGGGAGGTGTTCACTAAAATTTACTGATATGAATGATTGTGATTACACTGTTAAAGCAACTACAGAATACTAGTAATAACGGTCCAGGCAGTAAAATATACTTCTATCTAATATATATTGGTCACGTTTAGTGTTCTCTGCGTCCAGGCTTTTGACCAGATAATATAATAATGTAATTTAAGTTTAGAAATCAATCAGTATCTTGATAAATATGGAACTGTGCAAAAAAAAAAGATTCTAACCTAAAGAGGAGGGAGAATAATTATTAAAAAAAAAGTTTAGGAAATAAAACCTTTGGACAGGTAAGGATAATGTATTGGCCGGCAGAAGTAAAATCACAGCTGATCCCAACATCCTCAATCTTCTGCTTCATTTCACTCAGTTTATGTACCTCTTTTTTGGGTTTTTCCAAATCTAGTTCAAAATTACAAAGTGTAACCAACAGTTACATTAAAAAGGCTCCTCACTAAAATATAAAGAATTTAAGAAACTATATTTATGACCTTATTACTTTGAACAAAATATGAAATAAATCAATGATTTCTGACAAGAAAATAAGTCCAAGAACTCAGGAATATGCCTATTTTGTACCAAAACCCTTATTCAGTAAACTATGATTAGACTAGAAATCATCCCTGATGACCATAAGGTTGTGATTATATGAATGATATTTACCAGCATCTAAATGAAGTCTACTTATAAGTTCTAAATGAATTTAAAGGACAATAGGTATCCACTCTAATGCAATCCCTGACGCTATGAGAAACAAAACTGACTTGATCATGTACAAGATACAATAACTCTTACCCTCCGCGTGAAACGTATGAAATAAGGTGAGAATTGAACGGAATATACCTACTTTCACAGGCATTAAGGTAGTCTTCATTCATCATTCATATAAATATAGGTCGTGTTCTTTGGGTTGCACATTTTACGGTGAGAACTTAAAGAACAATCATTGTGCACTCCTAAAAAAGAACTAATGCACATTTCCTAACAATTTTCATATTATATCTTCTGCACTTTTTTAAGAAAACAAGAAACTGTTCTTACTGTTCTAACACTAAAATGTGACCTCAGCCGAATCACCCCTATATATGGTCACGCTAGCAGTTCTCCCGAGAACAATTGTTCTGCACTTTTAAAAATATGTACAAAAAAATACATACAATGTTCACAAAAGAAACACTCAAATTCCAAGTCCACAACTCAACATATATCAAACCATTCAACTATCTATCACAGACAATTAGAACTAGTAAGCTCGTGCTAATAAAAGCATTTTATCATCTAATCTTATTCATATCGGATATTACAACAAACATATATGTACATATTATTTACCGCTACCAATTTCAGTTAAATCATAAAAAATTACCTCAGCATACATACATAAATACATACATACATACATACATACGTTGGTAAAATTACAAGAGTGATACAAGTACCTGGTTCCCGGGAGATTCTGGCATGAGTGAAGAATCGAAAAGAGTGAAAATGAGAGATGGGTTTTGTTGAACGGGTGAAAAGAGATAATGGGTGTGCTTGATATCGCACAAACAAATGCATTCCTTAACTTTGTTTCACCAGCCTTTGTTGCTGTTCCTAGTACTAGTTAGTTTGTACTTGCTACTCATCAGACAAGCTTATCCCTGCTCCATGGACCTTACCCGACTCGAGTTGTTGGATTTTTTTTTCATATTTTTAAAAAAAATTTAAAACCTGTTCCTTTTTTTCTTTCTCAACTAGTCGATAAAGCCGCGTTCGCAGCGGCTCTATAATATTTTGTTAAAATATTTTATTAATTAATATTATAATTTTGACAAAAATTTATGAATAATAATTAACAATATTTTATAAATTATTTAAAATTATATGTTATAAAATTAATCATCAGACGAATAAAACATAATGGTTTTGTATATAACATAAAAAATTTCAATATTTTTTAGGAAACATTGTTTCTCTTCTCTGTATAAAACAACTCAGTTCAAAATCGGGTCAGATTTGATTGAACCACCTATTTATGAAAATCGAGTATTTTACCATCAGTTGTTGGTCTAAAATAAATATAAATACAGACAACATACTGATTTAAATTTTATCATTTTAATATTATTATATTAGTATATTATATTATTCTATTACTTATTTTTTATTTTTTCTAACTCAAATGTGAACTTACTTATATTCTAATATGGTAATTGAATCCATATTGATAAGCAGATCTCTTGATAAATATGTTTCTTCCAAGTAAGCTTGGTAAGCTGATTTCTCGTCGTTTCTCATTGTTTCGCATCGATAATATGCTAAATAGACTTAATTATTTATTAAATTATATTAGTACATTACAAATAATTATTTACAAAATTTAAAAGATTATTTAATTTAAGTCATTTTATCATTATTCTGATTTATCACAATTCATATTTTTAACTATCATTTAATTTCTGAATAGATATTATCTT
>PHNY01289491.1:617-13606 GCA_003724115.2 Anethum foeniculum | reverse complement strand
CACCTAGAGACATGACAGACTTAGCCAAGTCCTTAGGCGATAAAGTTTGGTAATTTATTCCATCCAACGTTCTGTCACAAGAATATCCATATTCATAATTTTTTATCAAAAAAGTACTTCATATTCTAAGAAAAATCACTACAACAACCTAGAAGATACATGAATAAAACAGCACAAGGCAAAAAACAGAAGCCTGTAATAAAAAATTATGAAATAATACACTATTGCCTATATTAAAAAGCATCAAGGCAGAAATCATTTCCACATCTAAGATTAAATACCATCAATAATATTGATATAAGCCAAACGCGGAATTTCTTGACATAAACCAAGCTCAGGTAAACTACCAAAAATGTATAGACATATTATAAATGGGTTATTCAGTATCTTCTGTAGAAAAGAAACAAAAATTAAATTGAGTATCATTAGAGAAGAAATTTTAACAAGATCAATATGGAGGGTTCATATTTAATATAATGTAGTACAAATAAATCAATTGTAACAAGAACAACAACTAATAGATCAATCGAATTGCTAACATATTAATCACTAATCCAAAACCAAAAAAGTCGGAGGACTCTTCTGACCAAACAAAAATATGTAATCAGGTTTACACAAATATAAGAAATCAAAGTAGCCATCGGACCAGATTTGTCGTAAAATTGAGATTCTTTTGTTTACAAGTTAACCCCTTTTTCTTTTTTATTTTCTTTGGACAAATATTCTTATCTACCGATCTATTCAATGCTGGCATCAGACCTGCTATTAATGTGGGTATCTCCGTTTCTAGAGTGGGATCTGCAGCTCAAATTCTCTGACATAGGCGGGGCCACCTTCTTTGGGTTCAATTTCATGTGATTCAGTAAACATAATAAAAACCGGTTCTGATTTTCAGCTGCTCGAATTGCTAACCTATTCCCGGTTCTGGAAACTAAAAGGCCAGAGACCATTGTCAGGCAGCTCACAGTCAAGATCCTCGGATTAACACATGCTCTGTTAACAAACTCTACCTCTAACATTATACTAATCTTATTCAGTTATCACTTCGATACAAAGCCATTTGTTGAAGCCTTTTCGTATTTTGCAAAAACTCTCTATGACGCATAACACGTCCTTTTTTCCTAATATCTTCGAAAATTTCATTCCAAATGAAGTTTTGTTTCTCCATTTGCCCTCAGCCTTTCCAGTACCAATACTCTTGAGCTACACGGCGAACCCAATCAGACTTCAAAATCTGTACCATATCCTCTCTCAAACCTCGCGATCATCATCAGAGTCGTCATACAACTTCTTAATACATCTAAAATCAAGCGCTGTCGAACCCTCTTCTAAACTTTTCGGCTTCTCCAATTTCTTAATTGTCGAATCTAATCGAGAAAAAGTCAACCCAATTTCGAACAGATAAAATTCTTTTACATCCATCGTCTCTTCATACAAACTGCAAACCACAACACCACTCCCTTTTTCGCCCGTCCATCCAGAGTACCTAACAGGCTCCCCTAAAGATTACGATAACACACAATTAGCTTCCAAGAACAAATCCGAATCATCCTTAAATAACTTCTTGAACATCGTATCTATTTCATAATACGTAATCTTCTTCTCATTATACGAAAAATGATTTTCGAAAACTCCATCGGAACATGGAACTCATCATCATTCTTCTCCACACACCGATCACGAATCTTGTTGAACAAGTAACTAGGAGTTTCGCGTAGTAACCACGCATATTTACCTTTCTTCTTGGGAGACTGATCATGATCATCTTCCTTCACAATGGCCTCCCTGTCTTTCACCATGTCCTCCTTGTCGTCGTGTTCAGGACTAACAACAGAGGCTCTATACTTCTCGGGTAAGAACTCGTTGAGACTCGAAAGTAAATCCGGATGTTCACCTGCAAAAAGGCCCTGGAGTTTCAAAATTACATGAGCACGATCTTGTTCTACTGGCAAACTAGTTAAGATTTTCGCAAACTCGTCGAATTTCCAAGTTTGGTTTACGAATCTTTCCTTGACAATATTGATAAATTGGGAGACCCTGTTTATGGCTTTCATGGTTGCAAGTAATTGAAAAACCATACATTTACAAGACTTGTGGGTTTGTATTAGTATATATAGACAAATTTAGGTTTTACTATTGGGAAAATCAATCGAAAAAAATAGAAATATGAACCCGTTAGTGTAGATTTAGTCAATGTTGAATATGCAGGGAGCCTAAATAACCTATTGCTAACCAGCTTAGCTGCATATTCAACATTGACTAAATCTACACTAACGGGTTCATATTTCTACTCCCAATTGTAAAACCTAAATTTGTCTATATATACTAATACAAACCCACAAGTCCTGTACATGGTTTTTCAATTACTTGCAACCATTAAAGCCATAAACAAGGCCTCCCAATTTATCAATATTGTCAAGGAAAGATTCGTAAACCAAACTTGAAAATTCGACGAGTTTGCTAAAATATTAACTAATTTGCCCGTAGAACAAGATCGTGCTCATGTAATTTCGAAACTCCAGGACCTTTTTGCAGGTGAACATCTGGATTTATTTTCGAGTCTCAACGAGTTCTTACCCGAAAAGTATAAAGCCTCTGTTGTTAGTCCTGAACACGACGACAAGGAGGACATGGTGAAAGACAGGGAGGCCATTATGAAGGAAGATGATCATGATCAGTCTCCCAAGAAGAAGGGTAAACATGCGTGGTTACTACGTGAAACTCCTAGTTACTTGTTCAACAAGATTCGTGATCGGTGTGTGGAGAAGAATGATGATGAGTTCCTTGTTTTGATGGAGTTTTCGAAAATCATTTTTCGTATAATGAAAAGAAGATTACGTATTATGAAGCAGATACGATGTTCAAGAAGTTATTTAAAGATGATTCGAATTTGTTCTTGGAAGCTAATTGTCTGTTATCGCAATCTTTAGGGGAAAAGGGGAGTGGTGTTGTGGTTTGCAGTTTGTATGAAGAGACGATGCATGTAAAAGAATTTTATCTGTTCGAAATCGGGTTGACTTTTTCGCGACTAAATTCGACAATTAAGAAATTGGAGAAGCCGAAAAGTTTAGAAGAGGGTCCGACAGCGCTTGATTTTAGATGTATTAAGAAATTGTATAACGACTCTGATGATGATCACGAGGGTTTGGGTGAGGATATGGTACAGATTTTGAAGTCTGATTCGGTTCGCCGTGTAGCTGCAAGAGTAGTGGTATTGGAAAGGCTGAGGGTAAAAAAGAGGCAATTGGAGGAACAAAAACTTCATTTGGACAAAATCTGGAATGAAATTTTCGAAGATATTAAGAAAAAAGGACGTGTTATGCGTCATAGAGAGTTTTTGCAAAATACGAAAAAGACTTCAACAAAAGGCTTTGTATCGAAGTGATAACTGAATAAGATGAGATTAGTATAATGTCAGAGGTAGAGTTTGTTAACAGAGCATGTGTTAATCAAAGGATGTTGACTGTGAGCTGCATGACAATGGTCTCTGGCCTTTTGGCCATTTATTTCGTAATCACAACACCATCATCATTTTCAAATGGGACTGCTACTTCGTCCAAGACTGGAGCCAGCTTTTTACAGTGTCCACGCCAAGGTGCATAGAACTCTATCAGAACTGCAAGATTTTCATAAGATGTAATTATTAATTTTTGTTAATACATAAAAACAATGAAAAGGTGAGTTTCCATGCACTTAGAACTTGAATAGCTCTATACAAACCACGAACTATATAATACAAGAGAAGAAAAAAGTGCAGCAGCCGATCTCTCAAGTGCATTGAACAAAAAAATATAAAGCAAAAAACAAACACAACCAAATATCAAACGCCAGAGATTGTATATGATTGTATTCATCAAGAACAATTTTGATCCTCATGAATTTCGAAAGGAATATAGAAAAGATCTGGTTAAGACTGTCTACTCTAAAGCAAAATTATCTTTTTTGCACCAACTTGACTTGAAGACGATAATGTATTTAATACTAAGGTCAATTAGGAAGATATAAGATGCTGACAAGCAAAAACCTACATAAAGAATTATAATTGTAGATGACTTGTGCATGTCAACTACGAAAAGCAAGTATTGGACACTGTACATCAACTACAGATATATGTACATATTTTGAAAACAATCAACAGATTAATGCTGGGAAATGGCAGCTCCAGGGTCTTAGTACATCTAGGAGGCACAAGCTCAAGTTACATCTAATAAGAGATGGTAATCAAGAGAAAGCATGCGATGATGAAATATCCACAAAACACATACCGTTCTTTCCGGAGTTGAAAACCACATCCTGAATGTTGTCGCGAACAACCACCTTTACAGGTTAGTTGTTAACTTCAGGGATAGGCTCTGATGTCACATATGGATTCAATTTCCATCCTATAATGTTTGTGCAGTTGTTGGATAAGCATGAATAAAATATAAAATGTGGCTGAGATACAAAAGATAATTGATCCAAGACAAAGACCAATCTTAAAGAAATGCTTCTGCTCAAGGACACAACAGCTGCACAATAATAGATAACAAACACCTAGTTTTGCCTCAAAAAGGAGAAACATAAAACTACGAAATGACTAAAACATACCATGTAATCCTTCAACCAGGGTGCATTTGCTCAGCTTCCACATTTCCCTTGAGATATTTCTGACTTCACTAGTCTGTACAAGAATGACGGGCACCTGATCTTAGCGCAGCCCAAAATACTGTTCGTTCAAAACCAAACAGTATTTTGAAAAGTTAAGCTCTTGAGCCTGGAATGCATAATGATAGTGTAGCAAATTTGCAACACTTGAACTTAATCAGGGATGGACAGGCAAGGTAATCCTAGCTAGATCCAATTATATGGCTGCAGAGCAACTTTAGTAGTTTTTTATCCATTTCAATTTCAGTCCCTTGTTATTTTATTATTTTTTAATAGATTTCAGTCGCTTGATATTTTACCCTAGCTTACAAGAATACTGTAACTACTTATTACAGAAAATAAAGTGTGTAGCTGAAAAGGGAAATGATGGCGATGGTTATCAGAACCTTTTCAACATGAGTCAACTCAGGAGAGAGCTTTTGAGCTACAACTCGCATTAGAATGTCCTTCGAACTGTAGAAAAGCGAGTAAGAAAAGCATCAACCTAAAAATAAAAGAAGCAAATACATAACACACCAAAAATGCTTGCAGAAAAGCATCTATATAAAAATAAAAGAAAAGGATAGCTGTGAGTAAAGAACAATACGTCAGTATTCCCTGAATCTCGTTTCCCGTCATAACTATGACGGAACTAACCCGTAATTCTTGCATACTTTTAGCAGCAACGTGAACAGGATCTGATGGGGATACTACAGCAACCCTAAAGTAAAATATGTGCAACAGTAATTAGATTAGAACCCAGTTTGTTGAAATAGATGCATACTTTCAGAAGTTTAAGAGTACTTGGCAATTTCGGCAATGATTGTTGACAAAGATGACTTGAACATCCGCTCTCTAAGTGTTTCTATGAAAGCAGATGGAGCTGAAATATCGGATAAAACCATAAAATAAATCTAATGAACACGCCTTAAGGTTTAGGGTAGAAAAGAAATCGAAGTAAAATGAATTTGCAAAATAGCGAGCACATTCACTTGAAAGCTCCGTTACGCAGAATCTTCAATTTTGCCCTCATACCCGTGTTGACCAGACATGACGCGGGTGTGGCATGGGATCTGAGTCGGATCCTTCATGTGAGAACCGGACACTTCAAACTCAAGCAATCTAGTTTTAAATGATTTATAAGACCTCACTACAACTTGTTTCTACAGTGGGATGACCATAAATTACTATTTACATGTTATCTTTTTCATTTATACTGTAAATTTGGCACATACAAATGTAAGCAGGTATGATTTTTTACTAGTAAAAGACATTAATTTACAAAACGTAAAATATGTAAAAAGTAGGTATGATTTCTACGAATCCTTATTTTTCAGAAACTAAAAGTCTGACACTTGGATCTGCATCCGTGTCCGACACCGTACCTGAGTCCGGGTAACATAGCTCGAAAGCAAGCATGTCATGTTAAAGAAGACAATATATCGAAACTAGTGACCTACGGTTTAGGGACATAATAATTAGCTTACCAGAGTAGTCACTTCCCCATTGTCGTTCAACTCCTTCAACAGCTGCAGCAATAGCACTTCCTTGCTCTGCAGCTTTCTCCATCCTAGATATGGTATCATACAGGCATTTGGTAATATCCAACAATGCAATTACTTTACCATTCTCAACAACAGGGAGATTCCTGAATCTTCCTGTTAAAAAGCAAAAACGTATTTTTATAAGAACTGGCCTACTACTAATGCACCGAGAGATAATAAAACTAAATGTATGTCGTATAGCAGACAAAAAACACAAACCCTGCAAGGAGTTCAAACCAACAAATTTATACTATATAATTAGGGCCGCAATGGAGATCCTTAGTAGTCGGTCATCTGTCCTTGGTTATCATAGTTTTTGACTTTAACTTAAAAACGTTGTGACATTATAATAATTTATTAACCAACTCAAACATCTATACTATATACTATTAAAGCAACACTAAAAAGCTTTTAGTCGACTGGTCATTCAGGATATGAGTCTTATTAGAGCGAACTCGTGATCTTTTGTAATCGGTTATTGGTTTTTAGTTGGCGAATTTTTTGATATATACATTATATATAAAATTATACAAGTAGTTTAACATTGTAATAATTAATTAACAAACAAATGTTTTCAAGCTCTTTATTAAGGATTCGAAATAACATGTATCCCTTTTTTTTTCTTTTTTTGCAATATTAAGGATTAAATTATTCAGCAAACTGGGGCGTTTGAAATATATAATTATACTATACAATTCAACAAAAGTTTTCGAATTTGAACCAGGAGTGTGATTTTGCTAGTCAAATGGCTCGAACAAGTGGTATAATAGAGTTGGCCAAACATTTTTTTTTTTTGAAAAACCCATACATTGATAGATAAACCTCCGATTATAGCAGGAGGGAAGACTCCAACAAGACAAGCAAAGCCAAAACACACTACAAGCTTGATAAAACTAGACCCTAAACAAAGGTTCACCTAGACCACTTGACAAACACCTTAGATAAGATAAACTAGAACAAGACATCAATCCAGCAGGACTGATTAACACATCTCCTGACCAAACATTGTCATGTAAAACCTACTTAGATTAAAGCTTTAAAAGGAAAGACTGCAGTATTTCAAGTTTGCAACTGCTGAAGTATATTATAATATAAATCATAAAATCAATTGATATGCATAATTGAGTATCATTAGAGAAGAAATTTTAACAAGATCAATGTGGAGGGCTCATATTTAATACCATGTAGTACAAATAAATCAATTGTAACAGGAACAACAACTAATAGATCAATCGAATTGCTCACATATTCTGATTCTGATTTCCAGCTACTCGAATTGCTAACCTGTTCCCGGTTCTGATTTGCAGCTGCTCGAATTGCTAACCTATTCCCGGGTCTCCTTATACTTCTTCGAATAGAACTCGTTGAGACCTAAAAGTAAATCCGGATGTTCACCTGCAAAAAGGCCTTTAAATGAGCACGGTCCCGTTCCATTGGCAAACTAGTCAAGATTTTAGCAAACTCGTCGAATTTCGAAGTTTGGTTTGCGGATCTTTCCTTGACCATATAGACAAACAGCGTGGCCTTTTGAAATGATTTCTTCATTTCATTTTCTATACCCCACTTCTGGCGATTGAAATAATGGATAAAAATGTGGAGGGGGTGGGAAAATCAATCTTCCTCCAATTTTAGATCTGTTAAATACTTATCCAAACTTAGGTTTTGCTGTCATACTTTCAAAGATGCCAGTAACTGCGGAAAAAATGACATAATTACCACAATTTTCACCCACCTTTTACCGAAATAACAGTTTTGAAATGGGTGGCCAAATTTACCCTTCTATTAAGTCAGTCTGGAATGCGTATTAGTTATTTTTGCAGACTCGGGTATAACCTGCCCAATCTTATAATCATATACAATCTTGCAATCATATATTCAGCTCACAATAACTTATATCTAACGGTCATCCGTTTTAGGGTTCATCCATCCCTTTTGGGTTTTAGAAACATTTTAAAAAATTTATTAAAAAATACACTAATTTAATTTTAATTCAAATCTTTAATCTCATTAATACTTGGTCGTCAGAATTCTTTACTACATATATTTCTCAATCACTAGCAATACATCCCAAGCACGTAGATGGCAAATTATTATTATTACTAATACCTATAAGAAATCAGGGGACCTCGGCATACCAATCAAAATTTGTCACCAAAGATCCATTTCGACAAGTCTACCATTTTCATTTTTCAATTACATCATTATATAAGCTAACCCCCGAAATCCACAATTCGCTAAACAATAACCAGTTAACCACCATTCAACATTCTAACATATAATCAAACACATCAAATGTCACAACTACCAATTTATCGAAAAAATTACACACATAAAAATCAATCAAGAACCGTAAACACATACGTCCCGAAGATCATAGCAGCAATCTTGACATAAGTCTCAACCATCTCCTCACTGGTCGGTCTAGGATCTTTCGGAAAATCAACAGTTATAAGCCAATGATTATAATCACATCCTTCAAACAAAATATCATCAGGCCCACTTTCAGGTTCATTCTGATACGCATTTCTTGGACGCGCAAACGAAATGGTAGAGGCTCAGCTCGGAACTGAGAAACGACTAACGAGAGATGGGATAATGGGGTTGGAGTTAAGTGGGGTTAGAGGTGGGGTTGAGGAGATAGACGAGATGGGGTTGCGGAGAAAGAGAGAGAGTGGCGCGGCGGAGACGGAGGAGAGAGATTGACATTGATAAGGGTGGGTTTGGGAGAGGAGAGAGCTAGGGTTTTAGCTTGGGGATTTCTTTATTTAGGAGTGAAATGCAGAGAGGTTTGTAATGTGTTTCTAAATTACTTTGAAAATAAAAATGGGGGTGGTTGTCAAATAATAAAAGTTTTTAGAGAGAAAATAGTTTAATTATCTTTATCTATATAAATACACATTTTATTATATATTCTCTCCGTTCCATTTATATTGGTTACATTTCTTTTTTCGTCTGTCCCAAAACTTTTTGCCACATTTCCTTATTAAAGCAAAAAAATTATTAAATATGTTAAATTTTTCTAAATATGTTAATAGTTGTGGTTAAATTTGGTAAGTTTTAATTAATTGCTAAATACGTGTATTTTGATTGATGGTCAATATTAATGGGACGGAGGGAGTAATAGTTTTTAAATATATTTTATTCATGTAAAATGATGAATTTGCCTGTATCAGATTTTATTTATGTGAAATTAAAAATTTGTCCGTGTCTTTATTATATTAAAAAATATTGTTAATGGGAATTAAATCAAGTCTAACCATTTATTTACACAATTAAATATCACTATGCCACCATACCTTTTGTATTTTTAGTCATGCACTCAATATGTATGTGTACCATGAAAGTAAAATTTGATATTTTATCGTTGTAACTTATAGAATAGTATTATTTAATTATGATTTTCTTTTCATATTTATTGATTTATTTATGTATATATTTCTAAATAATTGAAGTTACTACTCCATCGGTCCCGATTTATCTGTTTTGTTTGATTTTTTTTTGTTCAGATTTAACTAACTTTAAATAAATATTTTATATAGTATATTATCGAAGCAATTAAATAAATTATATCATTAAAAAATATTAGATACAAATTGGTTTAATATATATCATTAGAAATTTTTCAATCAAAAACTAATTCACATTGATCATAAAAAATGATATATTATTAATAAATTGGGGAATAGTGAATATTGAAATAATAATAAACAATATTTAAATAAAATACAATATTATAAAATTAATTATTAATTATATTTTTACAATTATTGGTGAATGGGATAATAAATTATATATAATGATTGATTTGTTGAATTAAACATGTATTTATATTACATATATGACATAATATATTCTTTCATTTAGATCATCACGATGATAATATATCTTTTGGACGAAATAATTTGTTTGGAAAGATGATTTTAAAGTTAAACATGCCTAAATATTGAGGTGATGTGATTCTTGTTGGGACTTAAGTATATGAAATTAATGAAAACACTACAGGCGAAACACATTATGTTAGTTATTAAAATATTCTTTTTGTTACACCCGTAATATTTTTCATCTTAAAGTAAATATAAATATTAGTATATCGACTAAGTGGACTAGACAAGACACCAATATGTTAGATAATTTGATGATCAGTGTTTAGCACTTAGGTAAATCAGAATTTATCTCAGCGTTTAACAGTTTGATATCAGTGTTTATTATTAGTGTTTACTGTCAGACTCTATGGAAACTGTAAATCATGCAGTGATTTATCTGATTGAAGATCTTGAAGATAGCAAGGATATGTCGGTTACTCAACATATGGAAATGAGCAATCAATTATTAGATATGATTTTTATCTAGTCATACTTATGTAATCATATCAGTAGTAATTGATTGTGTAACTGTGTATTATATAAACACAGAATATGTTAACACTAGAGGTGTCGATTATTGTTTAATCATTTGTGTAACCTAGCAGCTCTCAAGAATACTTGAACATTCTTTGAGAGAGTACTTTATATTACTGAAAATGAGTGTCTCTATCATTCATTTCTATATCTGAATGAACCTAAGAAAGTGGATGAAACTCTTCAAGATGCTGACAGGGTCACAGCAATACAAGAGGAGTTAAATGAATTTGAAAGAAACAAAGTATGGACACTTGTACCAAGACCAAAGAACAGATGTATTGTTGGTACTAAGTGGGTTTTCAGAAACAAAACTGATAATGAGTGCAAATGTGGGTGTTTACAAATATGTTTAAGTGCTTACTTGAATGTTTCCCCTGTATATAATTTGCCCTTATCATTATACCGTTCTTATTGATGATATTACTCCATGTACTCTATACAGTTTGCATTATATTTAGTAGTTGCAACTGGGCAAGATTTATCAAACAGTGGATCAGAAAGTAGCTCACATTTAAAAGAGCTAGTTTTTGATGCTCATAGATTCTATATGAAGAATTTTGGTCTTGCATGTCTTTTTACCTAGTTGCAAACTGCTGCAACAAAGATTTTGGATGAATGAAATTGTAGTAAGTTTATAAATGAATGCATGTTTCATGGTGTGATTCTTTATTCCAATCATGCTTCATTTTTTTGCTGGAATGGTGTGATTCTTTATTCCAATCATGCTTCATTTTTTTGCTGGGAAAAAAACTTGATATTGAAAAACTTACTGTAAAATCATATCATAATAGAAAACAAATACTGGGAAATTTTTTGTTTTGAAAATTCATCTGAAAATTATGAAAAAACAATAAGAAATTGTGACAAAAGATCTAATGTTATATTTAGCTCTCCCTTTTCTTTATTTCTAAAAAATGTAGTTCGGATATTGTGCTCCTTTCTGTTTTCTGAGAAAAATTGACAAATATGCCACAAAAACAACTTCAAATTACTGAAATAACACTTCTTAAAAATTCGGCCATTAATACCATCCTGATAAGCATATATGAAATGCGTATTATATGCGAATCGTAACTGATGCTCTACCTTTCTAAATCATCATCGATGTTCTTAACATAAATTTTTTTATTTAATATTTTTAAAATTTTAAGTTTGTATTCTAATTTAACAATTTTTAATTTTTTAGGGTTCAATAATCTCCTTTTAGGTTTTAGAAATATTTAAAAATTAAATAAAAAACACAGCTAATTTAACAATTTTTAACATTTTAGGGTTCACTAATCCTCTTTTAGATTTTAGAAATATTTTTCAAAAAAATATTAAAAGATACACCGATTTAGGGTTTAGGATTTAGGATTTAGAACCCTAAATCCTAGAGCCTAAATCCTAATTTAATCTAGGGTTTAGGGTCTTTAGGCCCTAAATCCTAGGAACCAAACTCTAATTAAATCTTGGACCCTAATTTAACGGTTTTTAAAATTTTAGGGTTTAATTATTCTCAATTTGGGTTTTAGAAATATTAAAATTTGAATAAAAGACACATCGATTTAGGTTTTAGCCCTAGAGGCTAAACCCTAATTTAAGCATAGATCCTAAATCCTAAATTAAACAATTTTTATTATTTTAGGGGTCAATAATTTTTCATTTGAATTTTAGAAGTATTAGAAAATATAAAGAAATACGCATTTGATGATTGGGTAATCATCAAAATACCCCTCACTAAAATGCGTATCAGCCTAATACCCCTTTCTTTAATGCGTATCAGAACTACCTAAAAAATTATTTAAGCAAGATACTCATTTTAAGAATGCGTATCAGTTGATACCAATTTTTATAATGCGTATCTTGCTGGTATATTTATTCATAGGACCTTATTCAAAAATTACTGATATTCTAATTAAATAACGTTTGACTATTTAATTTAAGTACGACCTACTTCTTTCAAAACTAATTCTAGCTAAAATATATATATTTTAAAAATTACTATAATTAAAATATATATAGCAAAATAAACTATAAAAACATACAAAATAAATATTAAAAATATCAAATATCAAAAATGTATTTTTTTTTTAATGAGAACAACTGCAGCCACGGATCTGATTCAATCACACAGATAAAATAATTCGAACACACACAAATCTCAGACCCAACTCCACGATCTCTACCAATTCGATTCGTAAGCCTTTTTTCTTACTTACACAATCATCGCTCAATTAATTTCACTTTAATCGCAATTTCAACTTTGATTTAATTTAATTTCGTTTTGATTATAGTTTAATTGATGATTATGATTTGTTTATATGTATAGCAGGGTGAAAATACGATGAATAAATTGGGCGTAGTGTTAGTTGTGATTGTGGCTCAGTTTTGTGTGGGATTGAGCTTTCAATCTACTGCTCCTGCGTTTCTGTGGTCGTCT
>PHNY01289486.1:2417-14568 GCA_003724115.2 Anethum foeniculum | reverse complement strand
TGACTCTTCAACAGACTTCAAGCTTTACTTCCATGTTTTGATTCTTTGTATTTGTCCTGTAATTGATCTTCTGGATTCCTGTGTTTCATAGTTAATATTATATTCCTGATTCTTATCCTAATTTGAGTTATTATCCTTCTATTACATATTACATTACATTTATGCTTTACAACAAGTTTCACAAATACAGGACAACTAATTTACAGATAATAACAATGCGAATTTTATAGTGGATAGTTAAAATCACAAGCATTCCAAAAAAATATGCTTAAATAGTAACTAATTTAATGTAATTAAAGTCACTCATTCAATCTCAATTTTAATCTCAAATTCACTACTTGAATGACTACTTGAATCTTTAAAATGGAAAGTCAGAATTACCAAACTTTCCGGAAGTCCGTCACAAACCGTAGTAATGCTCCTTCCTATGTTGCTATTATCTAAAATCTCCACTGCTGGGTTTTTAAGTTAAAGCAGATGACATAGAAATGATCCACATAGTGAATCGGGAAAAAGTTCTACATATGATTCATAAATTTTAGATATAACCAAAATGTGAAAAATAAGAATCAAAACTCACAAGACTTTTAATTTAAAATCTTATACCATATCAACTTCATTTATGTCAACAAATGTTTCCCGAGAATTTGATCCAGATTTGAACCCAACCTCTCATAGTGAACATTCAGTAAATCATCACAAGTATTAGGTTCATTTATCCCAGTCAGTGCACCAACCTGTTGATAAAGTATATGAAGGACTGCTAACTAAATATTTTTTCTGATATATAGAAATATGGAATAAACATATAAGATACATTAAATTTTTTTAGTGTACCGTATTGTATGTGCTGCAGAAAAATCTGAGGGGCGAGTAAATTGATCTATACTTCTCTTTTTCATTCAGTATACATGCATAGGCATCCAAGACACCACTATACAATTTCCTCTTGGGTCTTAAAGTCTGGAGTTCATGTTTTCTACAGAAACTGTAGTTCCAAGAGAAGACTTATTGCCTGCATTCATATCATGAATGAAAATGCTAATTATGATTTAATTTCTTGTCATTGTTGATACATTAAAGCTACTATCATGATTAAAACTTACATTGGGTCTGCATTATTTCTGTTGATCCAATTCCAAATGTTCTCTTCTACTTTCGACAACTTTGGCTTATCTATATCAATCACACACTCACGGAAGGGTGACTTTTGAAACTCACCCAATTTATGCTCCCTTTTTTGTCTATCTTGAAGATTCAAGAAATTGACTATTCTTTTTTCTCTGTCCAAAAATTCTCCAGGATCACTGTCAAAATCAAGCTCAATGATTCTGCCTTCTAGAGTTAATTCGCCTAAAAGAAATTCTTTATTTTGCAATTTTAGTAAAGGTCTGAGAGACTTTGGTTGTCCTAGAATGTCAATTGTATTCCAATCTTGTCTGGTCAACTTAGTCCAGTCTGGTTCAACATAGTTTATTTGCAAAAAATAAATAAATTATGTTATGTTTACTTAGGCTCAAGGCATCTTTATATGTGTTAAATGTGTTACAAATAATCAGAAAGTGTTATGTGTACGTGTATAAAATTTTCAGTTATATTTTGATAAATTTGATCATCCAATAATCTAATAACATAAGTAATGAGTGAGCAGCATACATCATTACAACATTAGTAGGGTAGTTATGGTTCAGGAACTTATTACAATACAAACATCCTTACATACTATAGTTACATTGATCAATAATATTTGAATTCTAATTTTATTGTTTATCAATGCATAGTTGCACTATTTTTGTGAAGTGTAATTTTTTTTATTGGGGGGGAGGGGGTTCCTAAAGGAAACAACTCTCTACTAAAAAACAAGATATTCATAACAAGGTAATTAACTAGACAAGTCTGAGAGCCAAAGGCATATACAGGGGTGCAAGACATGTAACTGTTAAGGTTTTAAATAAGATAAAAATTATTACTACACAAAATACTACTCCAAACTTGAAATAACTAAGAACTGAGAAAACATGGAAAGCAAATTAAAATGTAAAATACCTTTCTTGTACTAGTTTTCCAATTATAGCTGACTTGTGCATGCTTGCAAATTGATCTTCCAAATCTTTTACATCAGCATTGGTTGAGAAATATGCCCTCACCATTGACAATTTGTTTTGACACCATATTTGAATTTCTTCAAATTGTTTGATTTCATCTTTTATTTTTTTAATGAAATCCTGGTAAGTTTAACAAATGATATAGTCACTGTTGAATTCATATCAATCAGTTACACATGTAGTAAATTTTTAAAGAGTGAAAGCTACCTTTTCGTTGATGAATTCTTCTTCATTATACAAATTATTTGTCTTGGGTAATAGACATATTTCCATTATTTATGTCCTCATAATTCAAATTCACCTGACATGATTGCACTCCCTTAATACTTTCTTTCAGAGTTTGAAATTGTTGGTTGTTTTCAAAGTTCTGTATAAGATAAAGTATTTATTAGTCAAAAAAGTTTTATAAAACAAGTAAATGTGTTCCAACACTATGAATAAAAATGACAGAATATATTACCTTCTTTGCAATCTTAGTATCTTTCTCAAATGTGCCATCATTTCTCACTTCTTTGATGTCTTCGAAAACCTTCACGATAACAGTATTTATCTTATTAAAACTACCTAGATTGTTACAGACATAAACTAAAAACATAAATGTTCAAGCATGTAGTTTAATCCTCTACCTCAGTGTGTTGTTCATCATTAGGCAAACAATTTATCTCATCTTGTTTGTTTGACTTATTCCGTACTTCAAACTCATCTTCCTGCATCAGATTATTTGAAATAAGTAATAAAAAATAACTTCAATAATGATTTACTTAAAAACTGAATTACAATATAAAGACTTAAAATATCTTCACTACCATAAGAGTTGTCAAGATCTTCTACACCATCTCTCTGAATGACCAGGGAATATTTCCAGCCAAGAAATGCCAGATTTGTCCTATCAACTTGAACTTGTACATTCTTTACCCGATCAAGGTAAAAACACTAGAAAAAAACAGATTTAGAACAAGGTAAAAAACAAAGAATAGAATAGGATAAGTTGTGTTTTCTTACTATCAAGAACATGAGAGATCCCGTACATTATTGGGTTTGAGGATCTTGGATCCATAATTTAGATCCACGTTCTAAGCCTTCTATCACAGGTTTGCACTAGTTAAAATTTGCAACAGCATCAAAGTTTCCAACAAATCCCAAGACTTCTTTAGCTGACATAAGAATTTTTTATACATCTTACAAACAAGTTCGCCATTAGGACCATGAAATTTTGCTTAAATTGAAGGTTAACTGTTGTTGATCTTGTCAACGCCCTAAAGACCATCTTCTCAGTTATTTTATGACCTTCTTTGTCACCACCAAATTGTGATCTCCAGTTAGCCAGTGTGACTTCATCACTAACCATTCTGATTTCCATATCCCCTCTTGGCAAACCCAAAATTTCGTGAACAACCTTCTCAGTAATTTTGATAATGCGATTGTTAGATAGAATCAACCAAAAATTTGTTATAATTAAACCACCATACTACATTGATGGCTGTGTTTTTAGGAATCTTTTTCATTGAGAAAGAAAGTAGATGCTCGAATCCTACTTCGCGAACCCACTGCTTTTGAGCCTTTGACATTTGATTAACAGCATCAGTAAAAAGTCTTTGGTGTGGTCGATGCAAGAGCTTATTTGGCTTCCTAATTATGTACTCATTATCTTCTTTGTTTGTTTTCTGACTTTCAACTTTCTTCTTTTTGTGACTTTCTTGTCATCCTGAATCATAAATCATAAAAATATAGATTCATCATAAAAACTTCTTTTGGAAATTAAGGTCATTAATGCACTGGACTCGTCCAAATTTTGTGATAATAGTAATTTGACAATTCAATAACAATAATAAAAGATAGGCATTAGAACATATAAATAATCTTTTAAATACATATGCAACATTTATTCAAGATATCAATACACACTACATCCAGATTGAGAAAAAAAAACACAAATACACTCGGTGCACATATCCTTGTGTAAACTCGATTTTTATGAAATATATACAATACCATAAATCTATTTGTCAATCTACTAATGAATTTGATTTAAATGTTTCAAACGCACAATATTGGATCTACTTTTGAATCATTATATATATCAACAAAAATACGTATCTATTTTTGAATCAACAATTGAATTGCACAAAAGTATGACATAACACATTCACAAAATTTTAAGCAAAAAAACTGAATTTAATACTGAATCTACAAAAAAAAGAATATAATACTGAATCTAGTACACAACAACTCATCTACATATAGAAAAATTAAAATGAATCTACTAATAAATTTATAAATTAGAAAACTATAATAGCATATATATATCAATATAAAATGAACCTAATACTGATCCTAATAATAATTTACAAAAAAATAAATATGAAAGTTATAGATATACATGTACCTTTTTTTACCTGGTTTGCATCTTTCCTTTTCTTTCGTTGATTTTTCTCAAGCACTTGTCTTTTTCTTTTGTTGTGTTGCTATTTTTCTTGTTGATGATTTATGTGGCAGAGGATTTGCAAAGTCACTATCATTATCAGAATATCTTTCTAGATATGATTTGCTTTTCTTTGTTGTCATCTTTCTTAGTGTCCTTCGAAGCTTCTGTGCAGACAGTTGATCAGGTTCTGTTTCAGTCTCATCATCTAAAGTTGAGATATATTTCATATTTGTTCCAAAATTCCTCAGTTTCTTTGAAGTTTCAACTGCGAATCTTGAGATTTTTCAACTTTTTTCTGTCTTTTTTACCTTAGCTCATCTCTTTTGCACAGAGTGGGTCTGCATCAAAATATGATAAAATACCACTTTTTGAAAGCCTTGCAGATGTTCTCCTTGTTAATGTATCAAGTTTCCATTTTCATTTTTTACCCATAGAATCGTTGCTCATATCAATATAGATCACTAGTATCTTTGATATTCTTTCCAAATTCGTGTTTCTTTTCTTTGTCGTCTTCTTCTTTCGCGTTATTTTAAGTTCGTGTACTAATAATTGATCATGGTCAGTTTCAGTATCATCATCTGAAAATAAGATGGACCTCACAACCTCTATCCCTTTTTCTAACTCCTTTTGAAAATCATTTTCTACTCTTTCAACTGGAATTGCATCCGCATCACAATCTGATGGAGTGTCACTTTTTGCTAATCTTGCAGATGTCCGCCTTTCTGAAGTATCATGTTTTCCATGAACTTTTCTTGTATTTGGCAGAGAACCAGTGCTATGAATATCAACGATTTATGTAGTAGGTTTATGAAGACGTGATGATCTCCTGGGTACTGTAGGTATTGTCTTCCAACTTACGAATTTTATTTTTCTTTTTACATCACTTGACAGATTAATGAGTTGGATACAGTCTTCTGTGTTTCCTTCAGAGATTTGTTCTTTATTACCTACTAGAAATTTGAAATGTACTTAGCCATATCAAACATTTAAACTAAAGATGCTAAATAGTACTTGAAAGATTATAATCTTTTAGCACCAAAATAGATCTTACATGAAGTTTCTTGCTGTAGTGGTGTTTGCTCTTGCGAACTCTCAGGTGTGTAAGCTACAAGTGAAGTACATTTATCAATTATACTTAAGTTGGAAGAATTCTGCACATCAAAATATAAACAAGAAATTATTGTCTATGACTACACTATAGTATGCGCAAAATATAGATGCAGAATTTAGTTTGTTGACAAACCATTTTAGTGGAGTCACTATTTAGACAAAGATTGCTCAATGTCTTTTCATTTGTCAATATATTATTTGAGCAATATATAATTTGAGTGCCAGTATGCAATCAACAATTCTTGCAAAATCCCCTCCCTGGAAAATCATAAATGGTAAAACATTACATAAATTTATTAGCATGTTGCAGAAATGTAACAACAAAATATACTAAAAAAAAAGTAAAAAGTTACACTAAACAAAAGTACACTGCACCTGTCCAAACTAAACACAAAGTAAAAAATATAGAGCAAATGTAAATGAGTTCTTAAGTTCAACAATGATCATCTACTACGTCGCATAAATCACATAAATCAATACTACTAAGTATAAATTACATAAATCAATGAGCAAATGTAAAAATATTTAATAATCACATAAATTAATACTACTAAGTATAAATTACATTCATAAAGATAAAGTGTGACTTACGATTTACAAAATTGGAACATAGACATATCCTTTTGTTAGAGCCTCATCTCTTAACATCCAACTGATTACATCCTTTTCATAATCACTTACTTTGTTCAGATACAAAGTAAATCATATTGAATCAACACAAAAGCTGGACAATCTTCTTTCCATAGGAATATTTTTCATAGAGAGCTATAAATTATATAACCACAATCACTTAAGTGCATTTTATTGAATCTAATATTTTGACATGATACAAAAGGTGTATAATGTAATTTATGTAATTCATAGATATTGTGATACCTGATAATTGTATCAAATTGCAGAGTGCTTAATCTATTATTTTCATTTAGAATAGAGCTTCTTGTTTGACGTTGTCTTGAATGTTGATTTGACTTTGAAACGTTCTTTGGTTTCATCCTGACCTCTTGTTACTCTTTATTTGTTGGTTTGGTCGTATAAATGCTTACAAGTATGCATACATTAAATTAATAAAAATGAATCGGACATTTTACTCATAGCATAGTAACAAGACATCAAACTATAGAGTACCATCAATCTGCTTTTGGATCTACTAATGAATTTGAATTTAAATATTTTCAAACACACAATATTAGATTTATTTTTAAAACAGTACATATATCAACAAAAATATGAACTTATTTTTGAATCTACAAGTGAATTGCACAAAAGTATGACATAACACATTCACAAAGTAACACACAAAAAAAATCAATTTAACACCAAATCTTGTACACAAAAGCTCATCTATATATAATAGAATACCAAAAATGAATCTACTAATGAATTTCAATATCAGAAAATTATAATAACTTATATATATATATATCAACGAAAAATGAATCTACTACTGAACCTAATACACAACAACTCATCAACATATAGAAAAACGAAAATGAATCTATTAATGGATTTATACATCAAAAAACTATAATAACTTATGTATATCAACAAAAAATGAATCTAATACTGGATTTTACTAAAACATGCTCGTTCGATTTTATACAAAAACAGATAATAAGAAGGTACAAGTAATTCTTCGATTTCTTACCTATTCGTCGAAACATTTTAAAGAGAGCTCAATAGAATGCTTTTCGTGTTTCAAGCTAAAATCGACCTGAAATGCATACTTCAATCATGTTAGGTATCACAGTCTAAACTTCGATTTGAATTTTTGAGTGAGTGCATGCGTTCGGTGTGTGTTTAGTACTGTTGTATGTATAGTATATCTATAATATATTGTATGCAGTTGGGTGGGTTTTCCGTGAGTTACATTTAGGTGTCATTAATATTTATTTAAATAAATAGTTATTGTTTTCAATAATTACAATCTATCCCTGAGTAATGGTAGCCGTCTGATTAGACTATCATTTAATGGTAGATTAAAGGTTCCTTGATTTCCTTTTTAATGGGGTTCTCTCTAGAACCCAACTCTACGTACATATATACTCCCTATGTCCCATTTTAACAGCCTTTTTAGAATTTGATTGTTGTCCTAAAATAAGTGAAATTTTCTAGTTTTCATGTATTGTTTAGCAAGGGAATTTCAATTTTACCCTCATTAATGCAACTTGTATTTTCCATGCAATAGGAATACTAGTTTAGTTTGACTTTATTAGGGGTAGGTGTATAAAAAATATTCAAATAAACATGTGCAAAATTGGTCTATGTCCATTCTCTAAAAAAATAATTAAAATGGGACAGAGGGAGTAACTTTTATAATTTCAGTAAGTTAAGAAACGGTACCAAAATTAAAACAAAAAAAATAAGAACAGGATCCCAATATTGAAGGAATCGATACCTGATCTTTTTTTTTTTCCGTCAAAAAAAAAAAGAATCGATACCTGATCTAATTCCTGGTTATAAAACAAAAAATGCTCAATCCTGATTTCGTCCCTTCCAACAATATCAATTTCAAATTAAACTCGAAAGTTCTCCCCTTAATCACATGCATTTGCTCATAATTACCTCCACAGGCTCTAATAACCTTTTCAATTGAGAGAGGATGTATGTTCCCTGAACAATCTAGACAAGAAATATTTCTTAATTTTTCATTGAAACATTTTGACATGTTTTAAAATTTAAAAAGATCGGGATTCCAATTCTTAGTTGCAATCAAAACCTAGATACAAAATCCTTCACATCGAAAAAAAACACAAAACTTAGACGAAACGAACTCTCGTATACGAGAAAATTACATAAACCTATACACATGGACTTTAATAATTTTTCCATGTTTTGTATGGCTCGAATTTTTCCAGAAGTGTTTGATGAGTCCAAATGCCTAACTTGTAGGCTAGTGGTACCTGTAGTAGTCAAGTGAGTGTCACAATTTTACGCAAATCCCATGTGCTAGCTGTACTCTAAAGTTGTTTCGCATCTATGTACATGCATAGTTCACAATGATCATGCTAATTAAGCAAGAAATATCTACTATATAGATGATCAAGTCTTCCTTAACAATAGAAAGATCTTTATTTTAATCTCAATGTAAGAGTAGCATATTCATTTTGTATACAAGTATGTTTCTCGAAAATGTAACAAAAATTAATTATTTAGATAATAAAAAGATCTTAAATCAATCCGGATAAGTCTGTTGACGACGAGCTCCAATTTTGGTTGATTAAATTAGCTGAATTTTTCAGTTGATCTTCATGTGGAATAGATCCAAGCTCTTGCCACTGCACGCCAGATTCCCACATAAAATTTGGAAATGTTCCGGCATTCATCCATGTCACATCTTCTTGTAGATTGTCGTCAAGCAACTCGAAAGCATTCTGAGTTTGAGCAACAAATTGCTGATAATTATCATCCTCAATGCCCATATCTTGGTACAGATCATCGTGTAATTGCGTTTCTTCGAGTAGATCAAGCGATTTCTCGAACTCCATTACCATATTGTCTGAATTATGCATTGAAAAGTCATATGATGCACAACTAGCTCCACTAGAAGCATCTTGATCTGCCACTAGATTATTTTGAGAACCTGAATTTTGGTTGAGATAGTTGGCATAAACTGCAGCCAGGTCTATATTACCCGGCTCCTCGACTGCATCAGCTGTAGTAGTCGTGGAGTCAGTAGTAGTCAACCCGTCAGGATTAAAAGTGGTACGAGCCTGGCTCGTACCACTTTGTTTCGTTCTCGAGCGTCGGTACTTGCGACAACCGCCGCCAACAGGAACGTTCCGCAAGGAACCACCTTTAGTCCAGTACCTCCTACAGCCTTTACAAAAGTACCTAGGCTGCGACAAGCTGTAATTATTGTAGTAACAGAATTTGGTGTTGGGGGAGGCACATCTCGGACAATTGGGTGCAATTTCAGCATGGCTTGACTTGTTCCAGGTTCTGTCCATGACAAGTGGTATGGGAGGAAATTGTAGCATTTGGAGATCATTATTAGTGAACATAGTATAAATTGAGAGAGTGTAAAATATGAATAAAATGAAGGAGTAATGTAGGTATGTGTAGAGGATAGTGAACAGGTAAAAAATAGAGATGCATATAAATAGTAGTGAGAAGGGAGGGTTGGGGGGTACAGAGGGTTACAGTAAGTGAGTAAGAGATCGTGGGCGGTTGGCGAAGCGTCAGGACCAAGGAAGGGCGTGTGAAATGAAATGTAAAAAGGGTTGTTATCGTAGTATTAATCTACTACAGCGTAGCCGGATTAAACGTGTCTCTTATTTTCTCATGTGTATTTTCCGTATTCGTTACCCCTTGACACTGATTGATACTTCTGCTTGTTGTAAATAGTAGCCCCTTGTATTCTGCATTATCAATATGATGTCAATATACATATGACTTGTGGGTTGTGACCCAGAACAAACGATTTATGTGATAAATCATGTTATAGATATGGAATTTTCATGCATTTAAATCAAAAACTTTATTCAGGATCGTTTTATAATATTATGTAATATATTTTTGTTGTTCGGCCTTTATACATACTGTACATATATATTCATAAACTGAATTAAATTTTATCATTTCAAAATACATGTTCACTTTCAAAGAATTACACATATTAAGAAATGTGAATGGTGATAAAAAAAAAAGTTATATTAATTGCATTAATTGAGTATAATATGTGAAATATGGCTGATTTTGAAAATATAAATTAAAGATATGTGAACTAAAGTTGATTTTAAAAATATAAATATTCATTAAAAGTTGAGTGTATAATTAATTTGAAACAAATTTTTTTCCCGAAAATGGACATGTACTATGAAACGGAGGGAGTATTTTTAAGACCTTGTTTTTCAGTTTACAAGAAGATGGAACTGAAAAATTGAGACAATGTACCGTCGTCCTGATTTGTTCAGCCTGATTGGTGGGTTATATATAACTTTCAAAAAATGGTAAATTTTCATTTATTCCAAGAAATACAGGAAAATATGTCATTTCCTACTGCAACAGTTTTGATCTCAGTCAAAATCAACTGCACACAACCAGGTATTAATCTAATGCTAATCGACCTTTAGCACCCTAAAACGATCATTTTACATGTAAATTCGACTGACGGTAAAGAAAGATCTATTTTTATGTAACTGATGCATTTTGACAGGATAGGTGCATTGAAACATATGAACTTAAGTTTTGAGCATTAGCTGCATGAACCATGGTGACACAAATTAAGGTTCTTGCGGTCAAAACGAAATACAATATGCATGGACCGTATGTTACTCATACTAACATAGGGATCAACAAAGGATTAGATTATAAGAAAGGTTTTTTTAAAATTTTTTTTTTTAATTAATTGCATGGCATGTTGCAATCCACATGCTCAGAAGGGTTACGTGGCCACTCTTCCTCCTTTAGAATAATTCCAACGCTACATGTACCGTGGCTAATTATTTATTTAACTATTTGATAATCATATCTACCGGAGTTTGAGTGAGAATAATTCAGATATTTAATAACTTTTGACCATGATCTTCGTCTTCTTATTGGGTATCTCAGACTTCATTCTGCTCCAGGTTCATGGATCCTTTTTAAAGTCAATACTCCACTTCCACATCATATACAATATACATCAAAGTCAAACATCTATATATCTTTTTGTTGGCAATTCGACTCGATTTAAAATTGACTTTTATCTTATTTATCGTAAATAACTTTATTATAGGAATATCCAATCTTGATTAGATTTTAAAATTTATTAATCGAATGCAAAATATGCGATTTTATTTCATTTATTTGACAATTTCTGATTCTCCCAAACTTGAGTGGCAAGTCAAATCGCCATATGCCGAGAGTACTTGTGACTTCACTCTCCGATACAAATTTGTTGTTAAAATATAAATTTGTCCGAACTTTCTTCATTTCTTTTCCCATTGTAACATATAAAAGCAATGATAATTTACATGCAGAATATATGATATTTTATTATGAGAAATGCAAAAAAAAAATCTCTAAAATTGGTATCAAATAAAAAATGATAAGGTTTATTTTGCAATAAATTTTATTAAACGATGTAACTATCATTCATACATATGTGCCAATAAATTATAATCAGTCATGCGGCGTTTTTGGACCAATTTTGAACCAAGATTTTAGGAACTTTCACTACAAGAAAACAAGGGTAAATTTAACCGCTTAAATATGACTGCCGCTTAATTTGACCGGTTGCGGTCATATTTACGGTCAACCATCATTTATAGCTGGTCAGACTTAAAGGAAGTCAAATTTAAGGTCAGACCTCTATTTAAAACTAGTCAAAACTTATTTTTGACTAACGACAGTCAAATTTATATTCGGTCATATTTAGCCGGTCATATTTATTTTTTAGGTTCGAAAAAAAGAGGGGGAGACTTCCCGCCAAGTGAACAAAATTTTCTGTATGCAAATTTGACCAATAGGGGTCATATTTAGGCACGGTAATATTTATATTTTGGCGGAAAAAATCCCGCCAAATCTATTT